>WTXF01000069.1:0-181744 GCA_022496215.1 Russula brevipes | reverse complement strand
ATGCGCTGTTTTGTCCATCCGCGCTCCCAACTCGTTCAAGTTTCTTGGCTTTGGCTTTGAACTGAATGCCCTCCCCACACCGTACCTATCGCCCATCGATTTCTCGGATCCTCTCTCTCCAAATCGTTCTATGATCCGCTTGTGCACCGACTATTGTCCTTCGCTGGCCTTTATATTGCGCCGTGCTCCTAGCTATGATATACCTGGTGCACCTACCCATCTCAGATCGTTCGTGGATACCGAATACTTCCCCTTCTCTCCATACTCCTTGAACTCCTCTTTTCGCTGGTGATCCACAATCCCTCTCGCAATAGCCCCTGCCCATGTCAGAACACCACATTCTGAAGCAGTTCATTCGGATCCCACCCTTAGCGCGGGGCCTCCTTCTACATGCGATGTGTGTCAAGCGGGCCCATGTTCCCAAATAGCGCAGGAGTGCGAACTTGAGCACCACTCCATGCAGGATATTGTCAGTGATTGTATGCCAGACGGTCAAGGAGGATGCCAGAGACCTGCGCCTGGCTCACCTTCCAGCTGTTGCAGCCCTACGTATCTCGACTCGGCACGAGGTACGTCACTTCAGGTCATCTCAGTTTCCGGGTTACGCCTTATTGCCGGGCGGCCTATTTTTTTAGGTCCTTGTTGTCAGAGCGATAGTGACGTGTGCGAGCTCAGTTGCCAGGACGGACGTCGTCTAGGATCCAGTCCACCTTGCGCTCTCGACTCCCCCAGTAAAGGATGCCATCAAGGTAGGAGCTATCGTCCGCTCTGCCAGCGATCACGTACCAAAACGTATCAGGTGCACCTTCTTTGGCCGCGGAAGATGATTGTTGCTCCGAATGTGTCCCGAAGGACATTTCAACACGCGAACAGGCGTGTCCCGTTGATATCGGGCCAACAGTTCATGGGGATGGCAGCGTAGTCGCCTTGGCCGCGAAAGATGACTGCTGCTCCGGCTGCGCCCCGAGCAGTCTTTCAGCACAAGGACAAACGTGTCCCGTTATTACCAGATCACCTGCAAACAAAAATGATGCATTGACCGCGGAAGATGATCACTGCTCCGGCTGTGCTTCAAAAAGTCTTTCGGTACGAGAACAAGCGTGTCACCTTGGTACCGGGCCAACTACTGGCAAGAAAGACAATGTAGCCGCCTCCACCGTGACTACCTCTGGTGCGTACATCGAACTCCGGCCTATTCGTGTAATTTGTCAACATATACCTAGATGGTTCTACTTGCGGGAAGGTTCAAAACGCAAAGTGTCGGCCGGAGGCTACCTTTGGACGCTTTTCCGAGGTCGCATGTTGCTGCCCGATTAACTGGCGCATACGACCTCCCAAGCAACGCTACCAGCAACACCCTCATTCCCATTCCCACCGGAGCCACCCCCTTCCAGAGCCAAAGACCAACGGAGATGTCGAGAAAGGCGGTGACTGCATTCAGACTCTACGGATGACTGTTCACGGAATGGACTGCCCGTCCTGTGAACGGAAGCTTGCAACGGCGCTTCTAACGCTACCGTCAGTCCAGAACGTCAAAGTCAGTAGCTTCACCTGCCAAGCTTCTTTGACATACACAGAGGGTTTCATCCTTCCTCCGGACATTGCAAAACGGGCCAAAGAACTTACAGGGTTTACTTGTATTCCCGTCGATGAAGCCGGACTGGAAGGAAAACACAGACTTCTGCGCATCAAATTTCAGCCTGGACCTCCTCGCGAGATTCCCGTTCTTCCTTCAAGTGTCGTGATTCTCAAAACATCGCGCACTGAATCCAGTGTAATTTTTCATGTTCAGTACAATGCCACCGTGATACAGCCCCGCTCTGTCTTGGATATTTTCGTGTCTTCGGGGGGTTCCTTCCTTCCGCCTTCGAGGCCAAACGCCAGTGCGCAGATTGCCAGAGATGTCACTTCACTCTTTCGCCGGACACTCCTATCTACAGTTCTCTGCATCCCCGTGCTCATATTCTCCTGGGCACCATTACCGCCTCATCCGATCATATATGGCGCGATTTCCCTTTTTCTGGCAACATGTATCCAAATTTATATTGGCGGGCACTTATATTTGGCTGCGTTCTACGCCGTTGTCATGCTACACACCCTCGACATGGACACACTCGTCGCCGTCTCCTCCACAATTGCGTATGGCTTTTCGCTCGTCGCATATGTCATGCAAGTAGCCGGTCACGAATTTAGCACGCCATTCTTTGAAACACCAACACTACTGTTGACTCTCATTTCTCTTGGCAACCTTATCTCTATGTATGCACGGCGACGTGCGACATCGGCACTTGATAGTTTGGGTACCCTTCAGCCAGACTTCGTCCAAATAGTTTCGGCGGATAGCGTCACGGTCGCAGTCACCCACGTGGACCTCGTGCAAGCCCGGGACGTGCTTCGCGTTTTACCAAACACGCTCATCCCTACGGATGGGGTGGTGCTACGAGGGACGACTCAAATTGACGAGTCCGCTCTCACCGGTGAGAGTTTACCCGTTGACAAGGACCCTGGCGCTCCTCTCATTGCCGGCACTCGGAACGTGAGTCATTCTATTGATATGGAAGTCACCCGAGTGCCCGCGGAGAGTACTCTCGCTGAGTTCGCTGCACTCGTGACGAGCCTGCAAGAAACACGTCTTCCCGTACAAGACTTGGCAGATATTGCGGCCGCATTACTTGCCCCAGTGATCCTGGCCATAGCAGTGGTTACCTTCGTCGTATGGATCATCGTAGGGTCATTCGTTCGTAGGGAGGACCTCGCCAAGGCAAGCCTGATGGCGCTGCGGTATACGATCGCTGTGCTTGTGGTCTCATGTCCGTGTGCCGTCGTGCTGTGCGTTCCGATGGTGATCGTCATCACTGGCGCTATCGGGATGAGAGAGGGTGTGGTATTCAAGGTAGGTTTCCACACAGGTATCGTTTCGTTGTATGTTGATGAGCCCCCGGAGACCGCAACCGCCCTTCAACAGGCCAGAGGCGCCACGGTCGCCGTCTTTGACAAGACCGGCACGTTAACGCTCGGCGAGATGGGCGTCGTTCAAGCACACATAGCGCGCGAAGAAGCTGTAGGCACGATTCTGGCACTTGTCTCCCAAGACCCGCACCCCGTTGCTCATGCGGTGGACAAGTACATACGCTCAACTTACCCGCGCATGTCTGCGGTGCCACTTGTGGCTCAATTTCAGTCCTTCCCCGGCAAAGGGTTGGAAATGACAATCAACGGCATGCTAGTCCGGGGTGGTAACCCAGGGTGGCTTGGCCTGGAGACTGAGCCACTTTACTCGCTCATGATGCAAGAGGCCCTGACCATGTTTGCCGTGACTATTGACACGGAGGTGGTTGCTTTCTTCGGGCTAGCCGACAGCCCGCGCCCAAGTGCCGCGGCCGCGGTTGCGCATCTCCAAAATCAAGGGATCCCAGCACACATCATCTCGGGCGATGCACCGCCTGTTGTTCGTGTCCTCGCAGAGCGGCTGGGCATATCGCAAAAGCGCATCCTCGGTGGTTGCCTACCCGCGGAGAAAGTCGCCTACGTGCGAGCGCTGCAAGCAACTGGCGCACGCGTCATGTTCATTGGAGACGGGACAAACGACACACCAGCTCTCGCTGCTGCGGACATCAGCGTTGCGATGGGCAGTGGCACGGACGTTGCTCGAAGTGCGGCGGACGTCATTTTCGTCGCGCCAGACCTCGCGCGTGCGCTGGGAGCGCTGCTTCGTCTGTCGCGTAGCGCCGTGTGGCGGGTGCAGCTCAATTTCGTATGGGCGGTCGTTTACAACCTTTCCGCGGTGTTGTTGGCGGCTGGTGTGTTTGTCAAGTTTCGCCTCCCCCCCGAATATGCGGCTTTGGGAGAGATGGTAAGCGTTGTGCCGGTCATACTCGTCGCGTGGAGTCTATGGATTCCCAACTTGCTATGATAGCTGACAACGCCAGTCGGGGTATGCCGACTGCATCTGTCATGAATTTTCCGTTTCATCAGGATGGAACTTGTCTGGATTGCATTACAAACGACATGTTATCATAGTTATCGTGGGCTCTTCGCCATTGTCCAGAAAGAAATAGGAATAGGGTCGATAAAGCGATGTGGTTGTTGCCTCGCTGGCACTGAAGTGACACTCGACCCGGGTTTTATCCTCTCCGTGCCAACGCTGGTCCCATATATATCTTTTCTCTGTCCGTGGTCCTTGGGAATTTGCCCCATTGATCTGAACTTCCCTCGCCATTTCGCTCAGTCATAGATTGGCCTCTTGAAGTCTTCCTTTCGATTAAAGGGATATAATCATATGGAACACCACGCTCTTTTTCCTGCCTGAGGGAATTTGGCGCGACGCCGCTCATGTGGCGACGCTGTGTCAGAACAGTGTGTATGTGGTAGTGATAGATGATAATGCAGCACATGCATGCCTTGATCGGATCGAGAAGCGACGGCGGCGCGGCAGCAATAAAAAGGTTACGGGGCTCGCACTACTGTATCGTGGCCTGCCATCTATATATATGCAGCCGTTTATTCCTTTGTGTCGTGTTGCTGTACGTCGTCTCTCTTTCTGGAAGCCAGAAGAAGAAGAAATGCTGACGTTATAAGAGCGTCCTTTCCTTCTTGTGTGACACAAACACCGTCCCGCACTTCGCTTCCCCTTTGTTTGGGACCTCAGATGCGTTCGCAGCGGCAGTTGGTTCCCAAATGAGGTATAAGGTATACATCGTTGTGGGCAATAAAAGCATGAAGAGCCCCGCATAAAGATAAGAGCAGCCGATCTATCGATCATATTAAACCCACTATCCGCGGACACCGACGAGTCCCGCGTCATTATTAATTTGTCAGTCGAGGCGCGTTTGATGATCGAGGCCTGACTCAGTTTTCTCCTCAGGCCTCAGGTCTCAGGTGGATGAACCTCGATCCAGGGAAACGAAACAAGCAAGGCAAAGGGAAAAAAAAGAGGGGATATGTTCTACCAGGGTTGGTAGTAGTTTACATTTAAGCTGCGCGTGAGAGTCATGCGGGCTCTGCCCCGATCCCTGACATAGCCTGACAGGTCCTGGCACCTGGCACGGCGGCATAATAATCACGAATCACCCATCTACCTTCATCCGGCCCTGCCAAGCGAACACATCGCGCTGGCACGGGGGGGTTCTGCGATCCTCGCGTGTTATACAGCACAGCACAGCGCAGCGCAAAAGGCCGGATGGGGTCAACCGGTCAACGTCAATAGAACGAAACGAACGAGTGTTCTAGACATTTTCCTCGGGTGTCACATAATTTTTACAAGGGAGCAAGCCCAGCGCGTTCCCAACAACGCCCCCATGATTTTCTATAAATGTATAACGATATCGGGCTTCCCGTAAATTTAATTTCTTCTTCTTCTTCCTTATGCGATGAGGCGCGAGGATGGGGGGACCTGGTCGTTCTTCGCGTTCGGTTCCGGAATTCCGGTATCGTTTCCGCGACGGATGTGAATGAATGGTTTGTTCAATTGTCGCAGGTGGTGGTACTGTCGCCTTTGGAGTGTGGCTCAGTTCGCCGTTCGCGCCGTCACACCCTTGAGGAGGTCAGAGTATAGAATGCAGGTGGTTACCGGTTACCTTCAGCCTTGATGCAGGCTTGATGCGTGGCAGGAATGACGACCCGAGCGGAGGTAGTCTCCATTTGCCTCGCTCGCAAGGAAACTAAAAAGAACTGGCTTGGACAATGGCATCCTTTTTTTCCTTCGATCCTCTCTTTATGACTGATTGTGTCCAGGAAATGCCCCCATATTATGGGAGTACGTGAACTTGGGATCAGGATCTTTAATTATGGTCGACCATGAACCCATACACAGGTAAAAATTGTTCCATAGGGGCCGATATTCACCGATCCCAACATTGGGGAGATGTAGAGACCCCGTCCATGTATTCACACCATGAGGGTGACGATCTTCCACAACTACCAGATCATGATGATTTCAAGAGGAATGATCATTCTGACATAAAACACCGTAGAACACTACTGACAAGAAAGGTGACCGTCAACCACCAAGGCATTGGGAAACCGACACGGGATCCAGAAAATAATGTTATAACAACCAATAGTACAGAACATACAGTAAAAGGCAAAGTCGAGAATGAAGTGTCTATACTTCTTGGCTCTCCTTCTTGCCCTTCTGGGTTTTGCTGGGAAGAAGCTGGATTACAAGTTAATGGCATCCACCTGCGAATTAGTCGTAAAATACGCACCTCGGGATTGATGTGTGGCACGACACCACCCTGGGAGATGACGACGTCACCAAGGAGCTTGTTCAACCTTTCAAGGACAATAAGCACAGAAGACAAAACAACTTGTTCGAACTCACTCTTCGTCATTCCGGATGGCAAGCTGCAAGTGTCGAGGCACAATACGTTGCTTCTTGTTGTCCCGTGCGGCATTACCAGCCAACTCCAAAATCTCGGCAGCGAGATATTCAAGAACGGCAGCGAGGTAAACTATGAGATCACCCAATCAGAAAGTGGTTCAAAAGACTTTATTTGAATCGAAAAACGTACCAGGGGCACCAGCACCAACACGCTGGGCATAGTTGCCACGCTTAAGGAGACGATGAACACGACCGACAGGGAACTGGAGACCGGCTTTGGCAGAGCGCGACTGGCCCTTGGTTTCACCGGCAGATGCCTTGCCACCGGACTTGGCCTTTCCACTTGACTTGCCAGACATTGTCGCTGTAGATGAGGGTGGTAGGAAGACTTTGTTGTGAGATGTGTGAACGAGAAAGAGTGATGTGTGTGGGGAGACGTCACTGGCCTTATAACCTGAGGGCGCAAGAGTCACGTGGCCCATCCACGAAATTAAAGTTTGCGATCAACAAAAAGTCGCGTCGACGCGTCCGTGGCCAAACACTCCCAAGCGACCTCGTCTTATAAAATCCCGCCGACGACTCTTGCACCGGTCACGTACTTTCCTCCTCACCACCAGCATCCTCGCTGCATCTCCACATCTTTGCCTACACAAATCGTTGATTCAACTTTCAATGGCTCCCAAACCCGCTTCCACCGCTGGCAAGGCTCCCGCCTCGACTGCCTCCAAGGCTCCTGCCAAACCGACTGAGGGCTCTAAGGCTGCGAAGAAGACGTCTTCTAAGCCAGCCCCTGAGGGTGGCGAGGAGAAGAAGAAGCGTCGCAAGGTCCGCAAGGAGACTTACTCATCATACATCTATAAGGGTGAGTCGACTCATTTTCTGACTTAGTCGGTCGGAGTGAACTCATAAATACTTTAGTGCTGAAGCAAGTACACCCTGATACCGGTATTTCTAACAAGGCGATGGCGATCCTGAACTCCTTCGTCAATGATATCTTCGAGCGCATTGCTACTGAAGCATCTAGTATGTCGTTTTCAACATGCAATCTGATAATGCGCTGACATTGGCCCAGAATTGGCTGCGTACTCCAAAAAATCCACCATTTCCTCACGGGAGATCCAGACTGCTGTTCGCCTGATCCTCCCTGGTGAACTCTCGAAGCACGCTATCTCTGAGGGCACCAAGTCTGTCACCAAGGTATGGGTTACCACTCGCACCACCTGCATTTTACTTATTTTATGTTGTCCCGTAGTTCTCTAGTGCAGGTGCCAAGTAGATGGGCTCATTTGGTATCCCTGTATCATATTACTGTATACTGCTATTCTATCTATTTCTTGTCTGCTTTCCACTTTCTCGTGTGATTGGCTCGAAGTGGCATTCGTCAGATTGTAAACTGAGACTGCTGAAAGGGTGAAACCACATTTGCGACTTCAAGGTGAGGATTTTGATGCGAAAACGACGCATGGTTATCCTGTAAGCCAGAGGTCGCTGTGAGTTCAAGGGTGAATTGCTTGTATTGTATCAATGTACGTATATACTGTAAGAATAATTCAGGTTGTGATCTATATCTTTCCCAGAAGCAAGTTCCTTGTCATTTCTCGTGCTGTGATCCGAACAGTGTTATAAAGCGTCGGAATGTCGAGCGTGGATGAAAAGGTATCCGCAAGTCCAAAGGGCATCATGAGGGGAATCCAACCTGCAAAACGAATCAACATCCGAGGCAGCGGCGGCGGCGGCGGTTGAGCAAAAATTCAAGAACACCAAGCACCAAGCACCCACCCCTTGCGTATTCCATGGCCCAGCACCCCTCGTGCATCTTGTACTGCTTGGCGACGCCCCGACGCATGAGGTGCACGTCGCCGGGGCGGTAGCGCTCCATCTCGAGCGCGCCAGGGCGGAACGCCCACTGCTCGCCGACGAGGATGTGGAAGTAGTCGTCGGCGGGGTGGAGGCCCGAGTGGCCCTCGGTGCCGAGGGGCGTGCCAAAGATGATGAGGTACTCGGTGATGCTCGCGTGGATGACGTACATGGCGCCCATCGCGCCGCCGGCGTTGTTGAACACCCACTCCGAGCTGTCCGCGTTGAGCGATACGTGCGAGCGCGGGTAGGTCGCGGTGAGGTTCGCGAGGATGTGCGCGATCATGCCCGAGGTGTCGTTGGGCGCGGCGGCGAGCGCGGAGAGCTGCAGCTCGTGGAGGTGGACCGGATCGAATACGTACCACCGATCCTGGAAGAAAGAGGGGGTGTCAAGTTTTATTTTATTTTTATGTGAGTTGGGCATTTGGGCATAGGAAAGGTGTGGAAAAAAGGGGGTTGAGGTTGCGAACCTTGATCCGTCGAGCCAGCTGAACGTCGCAAGCGTGAGGAACACGACGAAGACACGGGTGGCCCACTTGATAAATGGGTCAGACTTTTGGGTGATATTGGGACCAGAGGCATTTGGAGGTGTGGACCTAGATTTTGTGCCAGACATCTCAGAAAGCGTAGTAGTGGGGAGAGTCGTGAACTGAGGAATTGGCAATTCATTGGACGCGTCGACCAATCGGGATGCGTGTCGTGTTTACCTAGGTTATCGACATCGTACCATAGTTGTAAGTGTAGGGAACAAGGTAGATTGGCTGGTCCAAGTGCCATCAGAATTTGGGCGTGATGTTGGGAGCGAGGTGTGCCAGTGGTGGGCACCGCTGCCTCTCGCTGCAGGCTGCAGAACAGCAATATATATTGCGATTGCGATGGCGAGTTGTCAGGGGGGCGAACATTGGGCGAAGCGAACTGGTTCGAATACGTTCGGACTCGGACTGGACTCGGCCAGCGCGGGTCGGCCCCGCCCAACTCAACTCAGCTCGACTCGCACTCGGCTTGGCCCGTCACACACTGTCCCTCCTCTCCTCCTCGCTCCTCCTCCTGTTTTCCTCTCCCTCCCCTCTCCCACCCACAAGCACCAACATCAGAGAATGGCTCGCGGAAGGAAAGCTGCGAATGGGGGCAACCCTGCAGCCGCTTCAGATTCCCCTTCCGACTCGACCGCAACCCCCCCACCACGTTCCATATTCCCCATCACGCCCACGCCGTCCAAGGATCGCGATGTCGTCAAAGTCAACAACGCGAGTCCGACAGAGCTCAAAAATGCTCTGGACGATGCCATTAAACGCGTGCGCAGTATCCTCGCCCGCGGCGCTATCATCATCTAATTGAGGGGGCTTATCCGTTCCCACTTGTAGTTCCTCTCCCGCCCCGACCTCTTCAAGCAAATCCACCTCCACACCGACGTGCGCCTCGCCCTTGGTTGGTCTGGCGTGATTGTTGCCGGCGCGACCTCATTTTACTCTTGGCGCCTCGAGTTTGAACAGTCCAAGCCCGTTATTTGGATTGGACTGATCGTGTGCGTCATCATCCGCACGCGACCACACGTGCTGTAGTTGCCAACGCTCATGCTCGATTTCAGGTACATCGTCCTGACGCTCCTCCAGGCACTTTATGCGTACTTTGTCGAGGGGGACGTCATCTTTGTTGGGAAACGCAAGACTTTTGATAAGCGGGTGAGCGTGGCATATCCTTCCGACCTGTCACAGCTTTGCTGACTTTTCCCCATCGTAGATTGTCACAGAGCGGATAAACCTGAGCTCTCGCACCAAGCCATCTACACCGGAGAACCCTCCTGCTTACACACTCTCCCTGACCTACAGACGCTCGACCAATGGTGGCAAGTCGCTGCTGAACCGAGGGCAGGCATCAGAATCGCGCCCATATACAGCATTCTTTGACGATCAAGGCGTGCTCGATCATGACCGGTTCGAGACGTGGGTTGGGGAAATCGTTGGTCGTGTAATGGAGTCCCAGTGGGAGTGAGCGGCCGTTGAGGGCGTCAGTTGATTTCACAGCAACCGAGAGCGTCCCGTGAAGCCTATGTAACTCAAGTATATACCTATACATGAGGACCTTGCGCACTCTAACCGTGGGTGACTCTCGTTAGTAGATTTGCCGGCCGTTGATGCGTTGTTGACTCCCCTGGCGGCACTCCACGGGCGCTCCTGGCATTATCACACTAGTTCTGCGACCCACATGGACATGGACGATTGATATTTAAAGATTCCCATCACAACTTCTACCATTCATATTGTATTCGCGTTCTAGCGTACCCTTTTTCTGGTCCCACATCATATTGCGTGTCGATGTCGAACGACCACGGCACATCCAATCATCACGTCGTGATTCTCGGCGGGGGCATCACCGGCCTATCCGCCGCGTTCCACCTCGCGCGCAAACACCCCACGGCGCAGATCACGCTGATCGAGAAGAGCACCCGCTTCGGCGGATGGGTGCGCAGCGAACGCGTCGACGTGCGCGACGCCCGAGGGAACACCGCGAGCGTGCTCCTCGAGGCGGGCCCGCGCACCCTCCGGCCGAACGCGACGGCCATCCTAGAGCTGGTGCGTTTGCGTTTGCGTTTTTCACTCGCCTCCTCCTCCCCGTCCACGAACAAAGAAAAAAAAACGCTGACGGAAAAAGGGTGGCCGGTTAGGTGCACCTCCTGGACCTGCGCTCCGAAGTGCTATACACGCCGCGCGCGTCGCCCGCGGCGCGCAACAAGTTCTTGCATGTGCCCCCGCGCAGGGACTCCAGCCGCTCCCGCACGGCCTCCTCTCGCTCTTCACGCTCCCCCTCGGCCGCCTCGTCCTCAGATCCGCCCTCGCCGAGCCCTTCGTCCTCGCCAACCATCCACCACCACCGCCACCACCACCTCCGAGCACGGAAACGGCAGAGACGACTATCCCAACAAAAGGCACGCACGACGAGTACGACGAGTCGGTCGACTCGTTCCTCTCGAGGCGCTTCGGCGCCGCGTTCGCGCGCACGTTGGGCAGCGCGCTCGTGCACGGGATCTACGCGGCCGATTCGCGCGCGCTCAGCGTGCGCGCAGCTTTTCCCGTGCTGCCCGCGAGCGAGGCGCGTGGAAAGGGCTCCGTCGTATGGGGCGAGCTCGGCCCGCCGGCGTGGTTCTCCAGCCGCGCCCAAGCCCAGGCGCAGGCCAAGGCCGAGGGCGAGGGCGAGGGCGATCGCGAGTGGGAGACGCGCTTTCGCGCGGATGCCGCGTTGTTCTCGTTTAGGGAGGGCATGGAGACGCTCGTGCGTGCGCTTGTCGAGGCGCTGCGCCGGTTTCCGAATGTCGTGCTGTGGAGCGGGACGGCCGCGCGCTGGATCGACACCGACGCTGTGAATGACGATGGGGATGCGTGTTCCTTCCAGGTCCGTGTCTGTGGCTGTCTCTCGCTTGACTGGCGCCGAGGCTGAAGAATGTTTACCCTCACTACAGATCTACTTGGATGGCGCGGACGCGGTCCCGCCGTCACTCAAAGCCACTCATATCATTTCCGCCCTCCCCTCCCGGTCCTAGATTCCATTTTACAACTACCCGCTGCGCCAGCATCGATAGGTACTCACCAACCTCTCCCGCACCTTCGCGCGAACCCGCACTCATCGGTCACGGTCCTGAACCTCGTCTTCCCCAGCCGACTAGATAACGAGACGGAGACGAGGACAACGACCACGCCACTACACCCACCCGGATTCGGTTATCTCATCCCCCGCCCCGAGCACGGGTACCCCTCTACGCCAGGGGCGGAGACAGAGGCAGAGCCGGAACTGGGGCTGCTCGGCGTCGTGTTCGACACCGCTAGCTTGCCGGAGCAAGATGAAGACGCAGGAGCGCGGTTCACCAAGATGACCGCGATGCTAGGCGGGCCGTACCCGTACCCGTATCTACGCGCGGACGCGGACACGGACGACACGTCTTCAGATGCACATTTCGTCGCGGCGGTGGTGCACCGCATCTCTGAACACCTGGGCCACATGCTACCGCCGCCGGTGCACTACGTGGTGCACAGGAATAACGCGAGCATTCCGACGTACCTCGTCGGACACACTGCCCGCATGGTGGAGCTCGACCGGGCGTTGCGCGCGCGGTGGGGTGGGCGTATGAAGGTCATCGGTTCGGGGGTTAGGGGCGTCAGCGTCACGGATTGTGTCACGGCGGGACGGCAGGCCGCGCGAGATGTGGGTGCGCAAATCGGAAACTGAACGAACGGGGGGAAGAACACAACCGGGGCGCTGCATGCTATTGCTACGATTGTCTGGAATCGTAATTGGGTGCGCTAAAAATGTATCATACAAAAGGACAGCAACATCATCTAGGGAATCGCGTGATTAAGGGATAGCCCGAAGAGTAGTGATCCAGCCACTTATTTATGGCTAGGTTACCCCGCGAATAGAAAGGTTAAGAGTGCTACGTAGTCCGTCCAGACTGGGTCGGTGCTGTACAGACGGCCTGCTCCTTACAGGGTAGACGGGCCACCCCAAACAAAAGTTGACCGTCGTCATATGATAGCCCGGACTTGCTCGACGGGCGCGGCAAGGATCCGTGATCGGATTGCGTGTCTTTCTGCTCCCGCTGCGAGGGCATCGCAATAAGGACAGCCACGTTAAGCATGCTAGGATTGGGAACGGGGCGCGGTGGTGGCGGCGGAGGAGGTGCGGGGAATTGCACTTGGTGTGGGGGCCAGAATGAATGGGAACAGAGCCGTGGACCCAGGTTTGCGCTATAGCAACTTGATGGCTCATCACCGTCTCCGGGCGCAGGGGATTCTGCCGCCGACGGGGCAGAGTTGGGGGTTTATCGGGCCATGCGGCGACGGGCTGCGCAGCGAAAATAGGCGATGGTGCATGTGGGAGCGGAGAAGTGGAAAATAGATGACATGGAGAAGGTGCGGCGGTAAGGGGATATGATCATTGACGTGCATCCAGAAACGTGCATAGATAACTTACGCGCCAGTTATGCATGGCAACAAGGTGCTTGAGGACGTTGGAGGGGTCGTCGTCGAGCGAGACCTCCCATAGCTTCGGCTTGCGCCGCTTTCCATTTTGGCGCCTGTGTCTGGAGGACGTGGCCTGCACGGTTAGGGTGATGCGGGGGATCTTGGAGCTGAGGTAGATGAATCCCGTAAAGCAGAGGAGGAAGGCAACGATGAGGAGTATCGAGGTGCGATTGAGCCCC
Source organism: Russula brevipes (assembly GCA_022496215.1). Lineage (NCBI taxonomy): Eukaryota > Fungi > Basidiomycota > Agaricomycetes > Russulales > Russulaceae > Russula > Russula brevipes. The sequence goes on along the minus strand of WTXF01000069.1, from coordinate 168,371 downwards.
GGGCGGGGGGAAGTCGGGGCCGGGTCTGAGCGAGAGGGAGGGGATGGTTGGTTGGACTGCTGGCGGGTGTGCGAGGTGGAAGACATGAGGGAGGAGAGGAGGGGAGGGAAGGGAAGAGAGTCTGCGGCGGGGAAAGACATTTGTGGTTTGGACCGAGAAGACGAGAAGTCGTCAGATAACCGGTGCTCTGACATCAACGCCGCGAGAAGACAGAGCTGAGCAGGCAGAGAAGCGCCGGGACCTGCCGCGGTCTCACCCACGCGTCGATCGAACTAACCCGAACCCATCTTTGGACCGCTCTCTCATGGCTGACGCTGGCAAGTTCTCGCTCCTTTTTTTCGACATCAGTTCCTGATGGTTGCACAGGCTTTTTCAAGGGCACCTCTGCCGACCAGGATCGCCGCTTCTCGGACAAGGAGCTCAAGCTCCTCAAAACGATCAAGTTTCCCCCTCAATTCGACACAAAAGTAGCGTTTCTATCCGTCGTCTCTCCTCTCGTTCAAACACTCCATTCAGGTAGACATGCGCAAGGTCAATTTGCAGGTCATCCGGCCGTGGGTGGCCAAAAAAATCGTCGAGTTGGTCGGTTTGGAGGACGAAGTGCTTGTTGAGTATGCCATGGGTCTCCTCGAGGACGAATCTCGGCCGGTGAATACATTTTTCATCGCCCGTATGCCACCATTCATGTCGTGCACAGACACCAGATCCTAAAAAAATGCAGATCAACCTGACTGGTTTTCTCACCGATTCCACCCCCGCTTTCATGGTCGCCCTCTGGAACTTACTGATCGAAGCACAGGATTCCCCTGCAGGCATCCCCCGCAGCTTCGTGGAAGAGAAGAAGGAAGAGATGCGCCGTGCAAAGGAAGGCGATGTTCGTGCACTGGCCGAGCGTGATCGCAGGGTCCGACTCGATGACGTTCGCGAACGCGAACGCGAACAAAGATCCGAGCGTGGCAGTGGCAGGGGGCGAGGGCGTGGCAGAAGGGGAAGGGGTGGTATCGGCAGTGACGATAGATCAGACAACAGAGCGAGGGATAATGGCTGGGGCGGCCGAGGAGGCGTCAGTCTGCTTCCAATCCTTCCCACAAACGAAAATTCTCATCCTCTTCTTCGCTCCAGCGTCCGCGATATCACTCTCCTGTGCGTTCTCGCTCGCCTCCGACACGTGGTAGGACTCCTTCCAGTGATCGCTCTTCTCGCTCAGGCGGCCCTCCCCGTCGCTCTCGCTCTCGCACTCCAATTCGTGCACGTTCGCGATCTCCGCATCTGCGTCGTCGATCACCCCCACCAAGAAGCCCCTCCTCTTCTCCACCACGTCGCCACCGGCGTCGCCGTCGTCGCTCTCCATCATATTCACCACGTGGCAATGAACGGGTTCGCAGGACCAGAGGACGCGACAGCCGCAGTCCACCCCTACGTCGCAGACGTATCAGCCCTCCAGCACGCAGTCGTACACCTAGTCGAAGCCCGGACCAGGTCCGTCGCAGACGCAGTCTAAGCCCCCGTCGTACTCGAAAGGATCGTTCACCATCGAGCGATCGGTCTCCCCCACGCAGGAGAAGGTCCGAGAGGGACCGGCGTGAACGTAGAAGTAGAAGCAGGGGCGCAGAGAATGGTAGGAATGCTAAAAGGCCACCTAGTAGGAGTAGAAGCCGGACTAGGAGCCCGAGCCCCCGCAACCCCCACGGAGAAGTTAAGGGCAAAGGTCGAGATTCCAGCCCTCCGAGTGGCCCTGTGTCCGGGATCAAGATCAAGGGACAGGCCGAGGTTGAGCGGCAGAAAAACGAGATGGAGACCGACGAGGTGTGTCCCCATTTGCTCCACGTTCGCGGTACCTAGCGTGCTCATTGGTGGTGCGCGTGTCATGTCACAGAACACCGGGCTCTCCCTCAGTCCTGAAGAACTTTTTCGGCGAGAAAGTGAGCTCAAAGAGAAGGCCTTACGCAACAAGGTCGTTCGCACACGGAAGAGAACGTCAAGTAATGCCGAGTCCTCTGGCGCGAGGGGCTCGACTTGAAACGTCTCATCTCACTCGGACGCTGTCAGCGAACAGCTACATCTTTCCGCGGTGTTTCGCTCTGCTTTCCATCCCTTTTTTCTTGTGATTTGATCTAATTTTCCGTACTAGTGAAGCCTGTATGCGTTGAGGCTTTGACTATGAATATCCGTCGTGTTTTTGACCCGATTAGTGTGAACTTCCAAAAGTGAGTTCCTTGATGACTTGCCTGGTACACGTTCGTGAACACAGCCCCATATACCGTGACTGGCCCGAGGATGACAAGATGGCAAATACAGGCGCGGTGATTGTGCCAGTGGCAAGGCCAGAATTTGAGGGGGGTTGCACGCGTTTCATCGATTTCCTTTTTAAGCCACCCGAGGAAAGGTGTCGCGCAACACCGCACCGACCCACAGCCACCCTTTTTTGCAATTGGTCGAGAATGGCGACACTGGGACAATCTATACTACTCTGGACTAGTACTGTGACGTGAGAATCAGTGCTGGTACACTAGTACACCAGCTTTTCTACTCGTCTTGTCAGGGGTATACCCTAGTATAAGATGCCCTAACTGGGATCTCGGATTTCTTTCCCCCCCCCCCGCCCTCATCGATTCTGCGTGCGTGTTTCGGATAAGAAACGCACACGAACTGCCACGGCTCAATCAAGGGTAGTTCTTCTACTCGGGGAGTCACCCCAATTACATCCGTTTCTTTACTCTGCCACTTGCTCTGGTGGCTTTCATTTTTGTTCTTGATGGACGATTTTCCTGCCGCGGAGGTCGATATTGATTCGGTCATTGACCGTTTGCTCGCAGGTGCGCGTGGTCTCCTTGTCAGTTATCCGATCAGCCCGGGTCCAAGTCTCCCGCTGAGAAGGGGATGAGGATGCATGGCGTCGTGCGGCGTTTCACGGGGCTTCCGCGAGGACGCATCATATCATGCGCGGCCGACAAGCCACCTTGATTCGTTTCATCGGGAGGGGAATGTAATACTTATGCTTACTACATCCTCTTCTCACTTATACCGCCCTTCTTCGGGCGGCGGGCCTGTTCCGCTTTTTCTTCTTTTTTTTTTTTCTCGTCTTCTATTTCATTAGATGTTAATAACGTACTCAACTCACTTCATCCGTAAAGGGAGCCCATTCCGACGCACGACTTTGGTTCACCTCGCCGAGTACGAGATCAAGTACCTATGTGCCAAGTCACGTGAGATCTTCAACGGCCAGCCCATGCTGCTCGAACTGGCGGTGCCCATCAAGGTTTGCGGTAAGTAGCACGTTTCTCTTCCATCCGCAGCTCGCCTCGCGCGGTCGTCCTGATTAACCACCCCCCCGTGTTTACCGCGTGGCTGTGCTGTAGGCGACATCCACGGGCAATACGATGATCTCGTGCGGCTGTTCGAGTTCGCCGGCTTCCCACCGGACGCGAACTACCTCTTCCTCGGGGACTACGTCGACCGCGGGAAGCAGTCGCTCGAGACGATCTGTCTCTTGCTGGCGTACAAGATCAAGTACCCGGAGAACTTCTTCCTGCTCCGCGGCAATCACGAGTCGGCGAGCATCAACCGCATCTACGGCTTCTTAGACGAGTGTTCGCCCGCTTTCTTTCCCCTCTCTTCCTTTCGTGTACCGTCTGTCCCCCTTCCCCTCGCACAAAGGGTGGGGGTGGCACAGAAAACTGACACACACACTCTGGCGCTGCGCCTTTTTTTTTTTTTGGGTGGTGTCCGTTACGCAGGCAAGCGCCGTTATAATGTCAAGCTGTGGAAGGGATTCACGGACTGCTTCAATTGCATGCCCGTCGCCGCCATCCTCGAGGAGAAGATATTCGCGATGCACGGAGGGCTGAGCCCCGACCTGCAGACCATGAAGCAAATTCAGAGCATGGAGAGGCCGACGGAGGTCCCCGAGACCGGTAAGTCGTGAGGTTGGCCCGAGATCAAAACCATTTGTGTGTGTGGCGGTGGGGGAGCAAAGCGCCCCCACCCCCATATCCGCTTATGCTTGTTTTTTTTCTGTCCTTTTTTGTTATTTGTTCCGGTTCCGGTGTCTGTGTGTCTGTGTCTGTGTCTGTGTCCTTGGCACCTCGTGAAGGCGTGCTCTGTGACCTGCTGTGGTCTGACCCGGACGAGAACGTCGCCGGCTGGTCGGAGAACGAACGCGGCGTATCGTTCACGTTTGGCCCGGACGTCGTCTCTCGCTTCTTGCAGAGGCACGACCTCGATCTCATATGTCGGGGCCATCAGGTGCGTCCCCTCCACTGCACTCTCCCTACCAGTCGTGTCCCACTTCTGCTCGCGCTAAGATTGTTCATCGGTCGTCGCGTGAGGGGACACTAACACCCACTTTTTTTTTTTGGCTTTTCGTGTGTGTTTTTTTTGGGTGGCGTGGGGAATTTTAGGTCGTCCAGGACGGTTATGAATTCTTCGCGAAACGCCAGCTCGTCACGATCTTCTCGGCCCCGAACTACTGCGGCGAGTTTGACAACGCCGGTGCCATCATGAGCGTGGACGAATCGCTCCTCTGTTCGTTCCAGGTGCGCGTGCGCCCTTCCTTCCTTCCTTCCTTCCTTTGGTTGGGACAAACCCGCTTAAATTTCACGCAAACGTTATCAATTTAGATCCTGAAACCCTCGCGGAAAAAACTACTGGGGGATGTGAAGAAGAGCAGCGGTACCGCCGTCGCGCTCCTGCCCAGCCGGATGAGACCAGGTGAGTCACGTGGTGAACACAGTGTCGGCGGGAGCGCAGGTGGGGTGGTACGCGCGCGCGCGCCGATCGCATCCTCGTCTCGTGTGGACCCGGGCGCACGCATTGCCTAGTAGTAATCCCGAGGGGATGGGTGGGTGGGAGGGCCGTCTTCGCCTCTGCAATACCTTCCTCATTTTGTGCGGGGATACTGCGGTTTGTTGCGTTGATTAAGTTGTGAGACGGGGTTTTTTTTCCGTGATTGGTAGATGAGATGTGTGTGTCTCGGGGCTAGATGTGTTCGACCGGGAAGCTCAGGAGAAGTGGGGTGGTGTAGATGTGCGCACATTTAAATTGTGCACGGACTCTGTTCGGATGGCTTGTTTGACATGTAGAGAGTACTAATCATACTCATAGCCCGATGGGCTCGCGAATTCACGCATGGTTGTGATGCAAGCCTGGGCCCTTCATCTATTCGCTTGGAAACGTGGGTGCAAAAGCCGACTTGAATTGGTCGAGGGATGCAGAGCTGGGATGTAACCGGCGTTCGATGCCGGCACGACCAAGGTACTCACGAATGCTCGGTGCAGATTACTGATGGCACTTTATGGGACACCAACATGCATATATTCAAGTAATAAGGAGAGGAACGGCTGCGGTTATCAGGATGGTAAGATGAGCGGCTACATGTTCTGTACTCATACACGGCTCAACGAAGAAAGAAGGAACATAAATAGCACAAAAGGCAAGAATGGGTAGTAGGCAAGGAATAGTCCATAAAAATGGCGTCGTTGTGAATTACACGCAAATCCCATGCAGAACATTTTCAGCGGATCAACAAGCTGTGGATGAATGAGAGTCCACACGCCGCCGCAACCATCACGAACCCAAGATAGTAGCCGGACGCGCTTCCTTGTACCGTGGCAGACCATAACTGGAGTGTATCTGTAAGAAGACATGACACATAGAAAGAGGGTGCACTCACATAGCCACCAAGGAGAGGCCCAAAACCTCGCGCAAGGGAGACTATGCTCTGGGCGATACCGTTTGCAAGGCCAATAATTGGTGGAGGGGACACTGAGACGGATAGAGTTAAGTACCCATAAATGGCCACTAAAAATGCTCAAGTTGCGTACTGTAGTTGAGAAGAACTGACACCGCAGTGAATGTAAAGGTGGCGCCACAATATCGCACAGCCCTGCGCAATGGATGAGACAATGATGTACAGAAAATAGGTTACACTTACGTGCTGATTGTCAAGGCTTATTTCCGATGGCGTCACCTCGTAAGCAGTACAAATCTAGGAAGGAAAAAAGAACACTAACGAATCATGATGATCATGCTACCACCACTCTCCGGGGTAGCGAGTACACGGTATAGTGTGACGGTGAGGTATCCTGGAATAAACAAGAGCGTCCCCAGCCGGTACATAGCTAGGTGAGAAAATCGTCCCCGGGGTGGCCTAAATAAAGCCAACTACTGTCAGATACCAGTTCAAGCGCCCAAGTGGCAACTCACCCAATGTTGCTGAAAGGACGTCCAACGTCAGAGGTCATCATGCATTATGGGCAGCTGAAGAGACGTACGGGTAGAAATAAAATTGGAACGCAATTTGCGCAAGGCACATCAACGCAGCTGCGCATTACAGTCAGTAAACCGAGAGTTGGATAGACTAAATCGACCTTACTGAGCTGTGAGAAGTCTCCCGCAGTAAGACCCAGGCCACCTGCTTCGAACTTCCTGTAAGGCTCGCTCAGTGATACAGCCTGGCGCATAGCGGGAAAAAAGCCCTCACGATACAACGTAGTTCAAAAATATCATGTCGTGGGTGGTCGTATGTAGGGCAAGCAATCCGTACTGGAAAATGATGGCCATCGGCAGCTGGCTCATCAAACTCGGCTGCTTTTCTTCAACAGTCGGCATCACATCTGTGCCTTCCTGGAGCTGAGAAGGATCAGGTGCGTTCAGAAGTCTCTGTGCTTCTGCGACAGCGGGTGGCGTCCTCACACCGGGATGGGCGAAGATCGCAGGGACGGTATTGGAGAAACGACGAGGAGGCGAAACTACTTCATTCGCTTGTCCGGTGGCACCGTACTGTAACGAAGAGCGACGACGCTGTGGTGATTGAGGTGCTTGGTGCGGGGTTGACGGGCGGCGGAACGGTGATGCGTGCGAGCTACGAGGAGTGGACGACACAGAGGGCCCGACTCTACCCACAAAACGCTTCCCCCTCTCCGGGAGGAGGGTCTCTTCGACGACGCCGGAAGGAGGTTGGTCATGCTGGTCATCGCCATCCAAGTCGAACACGGTTTCATACTGCCCTTCTGGTTCTGTGTCGTCGTTCTCGAATACTTCCTCGTTGTCAACGTTTATCGCTGCGGCAACCCATAAATCCGCAATGTTCGAGACGGCATTTTCATTCGCCATGAGGAGGCGCTGCGCGAAACTGAGTTCACTGTCCACTCCAAAGCTTCGTGTTCCTTCTCCCGTGATCGCGGTCATGTTGCTCATTCGGCGACGAAGATGGCTCTGACTGCCTCGTCTGTACGAAGCACCTGACATATTACTCCCCAGTCGCGAGCGGAAGCTAAAGGCTCTCCCACCCCCACCATAACCATATGCATATCCGTCTGCGCGACTGGTACGGGGGAAAGGACGATTGGCAGAGGGAGACTGGGACAGCGGAACAGGTGCTGAGGGCGTCGGCTCCGGCACTCGGCTGGCAAAGACGCCAGAAAATGTGCGTGACGCCTTACGGAGACCATCATATAAACTCGCTTTACGCGTAGGGGGAGATATCGGACTGGTGGGGAGGGATTCCTCTTCTGGAATGGTCGGATGCACTGCATCGGTGATCTTCTCGGGCGATAAGCGGATAGCACCCTCGCGTGGGCCACCGTCTGGGCCAAGGAAGAGAGATAGGAGAGAACCTGGGAGCGACATGCGTATACAAACTATATTAAAAACACAACAGATGACGATGACGTACCTGCTAAGGTGACCGAGGCCGCAATAGAGGTCGGCAACAGGTAAGGATACGTCACGAAAAGAGGGAACTTTCCAAAGACATTGGGCCACTTTTGGGCAGGAGATTCGACTGTTGTAATGAGAAGCGATAAGTCTATGACCGACACAAGGAAAGTGCGCGGAACGTGTGACTAACAAGAACCGCCAACGATCGCTCCAGCAACACCACCGAGACCCCAACAGAAGCCAAGAATAGCATACGCTCTTCCCTCGTTGCTTGAATCGGTGATGACGGTGACACAGCTGCGAGCAACGCCGATGGCGCCAGCAAAGACACCTTGCATCAGACGGATGGCTACGGCCTGTTTCAAGGATGTCGAGGTACCAAATAGAGCACAGGTGAGAGAGCTTCCAAGAAGCGATATGAAAAGGACGAGGCGTTGACCGTGTTTCTCCGCAACGGTGGCCCACAGGAGGGACGTGAGGAATTGGGTGAAGAAGAATGTGGAGACGAGGAGACCGGTTGGGAATCCAACGTCAGCTCCTTCAGGGAATTCGTCAAATCCCGCAACCATAAATATCAGGAAAGGGGTGGAGACGTTGGCGGTGAGAAATTCGCCAAGGAGGGTGATGGAAAGGACGACCATTGATATCGTCGGAAGGGGTGTGGCATAAGAGTCGCCCGGTTGCTGAAGCGCACTGGGTATCAACGGCCGTTCTTCTGGCGGCGGAGCGGGGGCAGGCAAGGGTGAAGCATCGCGATCTACGAGCGGACGATGCTTGGATAAGATACTGGGATGGCGAGAGAGGATGTGCCGAAGCGGGGAGATGCTGGACGACCCGTTTTCGTTTTCGTTTTGGTCGCCCGCGCCAAACACCCTGGTCGTGCTCTGACGCGTGGGGGACTGTCTGTGGTGCTCTGGTCGGGGGTCCGAGCGAGACATGGGCTGAGAGGCGGCAACGCAACGCCAAACACCAAACAGCCAAACACTAATAAGGGTCGGAGAACCCGTCACATGACCGCCCATATCTGGTCGCGTCTCCACCACACGCGATTGCATGTATGCGCCTCTCTCTTCATCGCCTGCTTTCGAGGCAACATCACAGCCTAACTTCCCCTCCAAAGCGGCTCTATATACTTTATTTTGGACGCGACGAGTTCTCGTGCCGGGTATTTAAGGAGCTCTACCGTGCCACAGGTAACACACACCGCTTTTGTTGCCATCCGTCTCCAACTGAACAGCCAGTCGGGCAGATGTGTGGCAAAACCTTCTCATCGCCACTCAACCGGATCAATTGATCGGTAGGAAACGGGATGTCCTCTCCGTTTGTCAGCCTTTTTGCCCCTTCAGCTGCTCCCTTGTTCAATTCGAGCCCATTGCTAGCCCCGTTGAAGTCTTTGGGCAACGAACTCAAGATCCCAGTAACTACTATTCCACATATCAGGTCTGAGCTCAAGACGTGGACGGTACAATTACTTCCTTTATCTGCTCGTCAAATCCGTTAACTCCGCCCAGCCTCCATTACCTTTCTATCCTCTGCCCGGCGCGCCCCCCTCCAATCACCTCCTTGTCACTGCATCTTTCGGGCGCATCCTTCCGTCCCGCCTTCTATCGCTTTTTAGACCGACGCACACCCTCAATGTACACCCGTCCGCTCTACCAGCCTACCGTGGGCCTGCCCCCATCCAGCGGGCCATCCTGAATGGCGAACATGACACCGCAGTCTGCATCATCGAAATGAAACGTCGAGGTGGCATTGACGCGGGTGATGTCCTCGGACGCGTTCCCATCGTATGAGTGCTTTAATCCTTCCCCTCGTTTGCCGTACTCAACCGCAGCACGTAGTTAATCCCACCCAGCACCGCCTTCGGCCCCCTCCGCGACACCCTCGCCCAGACAGGCGGCGACCTCCTCGTTTCTGTTCTTCGCTCCCTCCTGAGCGGCACCGAAAGCCGCGTCCCCCAGAGCCCCCTCACGTCCGCAACGCCGCACGCGCCGTTCATCACCCCGGCCGATTCGCAGCCCGACTTTGCGCGGGAATCGGCGGAGGACGTAGTCCGGCGTCATCTCGCACTCTCGCATCACAAACCGCTGACGACCTACCTGCCCGCCGCCACGCGGACCGTGCAGTTACACGACCCGTCCGTTCTCCCATCCGGTAGCGTCGGGGACACGCAGAGGCGGTCCTTACTCGACAGCCGGCCAGGCTCCGCGAGGTATCACGATCGGCTCCGGTCGGTCCTCGTGCGCTGCGCTCAGGGGTCGGTACTTTGTGTGTCGACGCTCAAGTCCGAGTTCAGGTCCCTGATGCCAGCAAAGTCGTGGTGGGATGGCGTCCAACCACATTGGAAGGATTCACACGGCTGTCTTCTATTCACGAACCCACCAGCCGACCGTGGTGCCTAGGGCGAGATGTCCGTCTCGGTCCAAGTTGGATATCGCCCGACCGATATATAATGGGTTTACTCGTCCAAAGCTACTCATGTGGTGGGTAGTCACGGTGTGAAATGATCAGCATTGCCTCCCCTTTGTCTGGCGACAAGGTTTCACATTTCACATTGCTCAGAGAAAAGGTTTTCCCCACCGCAATAATATCGTTGGGGAGTTGCTGCTCCCAGCCTTCGGAACAGGCCTGATCTTTCTGTTCGTCGCCGGGTCAAAAGAAAAAGGAGCCGCTCAAGCGAGAGCAATGAGACGCAGGCAGATACGAGGGGCGCCGAAATAAGCTGAGAAGGAGTGAGTCGGCGTGAAAGGGAGAGCGCGTCTTGATGAACGAAGGTAGGAGCGAGAATTGCGAGGCCTGACTCGCGCCCCCGATCCTACCCTATGCGACAGGGACTGAACAAACCCCGATTCTCTTTCTTGGGACCCCTGGGAGAGACGAACCCTGATAGCGCGGCTGCCGCGTGAACGCGGGCCCAATTTTTTCCAGACAGGGAGCAGGGCCTATCGGCGAGACTGGGAGTCGGTCTGAGCATCGCAAGGTGCACGGGGGAGGGCGACGTCGGGGAGGGGCGCAACAGGAGAGCAGATGGAGCGAGGTGAGAAAGCAGCGAAAAGAAGACTTGGATGTAAGGAGGGCGACACGGACGGAGTTGCGAGTACGAGACGCAAATAACTTTATTCCTCTCGCAGTCCTCTCGCTCAAGCCATGGCAAATATAATCCGCTCTGCCAAGTCTCAAGAAGTCTGGTAATGATTGGGGACTTTACGAGCTCTACGCTTTCAACATTGAAATAGTCAGAAAACCCGCAGACGAGTTTTTCGACCACCCGTACCCCCTTCCACAGCAGCAGCTCGATGTGTCATCCGTTATCTTGGACAAGGACGAGCCGGCCGATGCACCTAGAGAAGCTTCCGATTTTTTTCAATTATTTGGAAGATGCAATTGCCATCCCCCCCAATGAAGGATCATTTGTGGGCGATTTTGCTCAGTGTGTTCTCAAGTTGTCAATATTTGATGCGATATGACACTGGTCGTCGCATCGTCCACCAACGGAAGGAGCTCCCCTTCAAGATGTGCGGGCAAAAGGTATCCGCCAAGGCAGACGTTTGTGTTATGGAACATGCGGGGCCCGTGAGCTATGTATTACTCGTACAAGAGGACAAGGTGCGTAAAAAAAAGTGTTCCAACCCCAACGCATCAAACGTTCATTACTGTAGCCCCCCGCACCCCCCCAAAAAAAAAAAAAAAAAAACCTGGCAGCGCCACCTGTCCAACGTCGATCCGGAACCAGCTCGTGGCAGAAGCCATCGCCGCGTTTCATCAGAACAACAAAGCGCGGGAACACGCAGGGCTCGCCGCGGTCACGAGCGCGGTGATTCCCGGCATCACCGTGCTCGGAAGCGCGCCCACTTTCTTCAAAATACCCGTCTCTCGGGCCCTGGTCAAGGCGGTCGTGACCAGTACCCCGAATCGACCACGGTCGTGGAGAGGCTCCTGCCCCCCGTCGAAGACGTTATGAACTACGGAGCCCGAGGCATGAAGCCCTTGGAGAATCGTCGTGTCGTTTTTCAGTGTTTCCAAGCTTTCAAGTCGTTCGTGTGATGTACCGACTCGACCTAGTACCTACCTCTTTGTATTATGCGCTAATTTTTTTATTATATCTAAGCTTCCGTAAAAACTTCTCAACGTGTTTCCAGTTTCGGTTGCCGATAAACGATAAACCTCCATCCTCGCTCCAAACCAATACGAAGCCTGTCTGAAAGTCAATCAAAACAAAATATATAGCATTTCCGCCTACACACAGCATGCTGTGCTATGCTGTGGGCGCTACAAACAGGGGGTTGGGCTATGGGTGGATGGTGGGACAATCGACCTCGTGCCTCGTGTGCCATCCCCATCCCACAGAGGGGCCAGGACAGTGCCGATTTCTCATGGAAGCACGGCCTTAGCCCGTCGGCCGACGATGTGGAGAATGAGAACGACGAGATGTGCGAATGTGTCATGTCGCAAAATTTGATCATTTTTGTTGGCCCCTACTACACATGTGCCTGGGTCCCCGTCCCATCGTGGACTGACCCGCACCTCTCCCTCCGACTTCACTAGTAGTACAGTACATCGACTTATTATTACAGACAAACCAATATTCTCTCGGGATCGTAGCGTAACCTATGCGTCTGCCCTCCTCTTGCGTAGCGACTTTCCGTCCCCCACGATCTTCAAAACGGGGGTTTTGTGCAGTATCCCGTCGTACTCGTTCTCGATCATCCACCTCTCGAGAGTAAACCCGTTGGGGTTTGCCTTTCGGACCCAGTCCATGTCGCGCTCGTGCAGGTCGTCGCGGAAGGCGTTCCACCAACCGGAGAAGTTCTCCGCCCACGACGTCGATCCCGCGCCTCCCTCGGCCGCGACCGGCTTCTCCGCGTTTTCCATGTTGGCGAGCCACGCGTCGACGGTCTCGCGGTTGTACTCGGCTTTCTTCCCCGTCACCTTGGTGAACGTCGCCACGAGGTGCTCCCAGCCGACCCACTCGCTCGCGATCTCTAAATTCCTGGCGGACGTCTCGAGGCGGTGATCGAACGTGTACCTGGCGAAGAAGCCAAGGTCCGCAAGCGCGATCAGGGGAATGTGCCCGTCGCCAATCGGCGCGTTGAATACGAATGTGTCGTCGTCCCGCTTGACAGGACCCAGTATGCCCTGCAGGACGTACGTAAGACGTAAGAATGTGCCCTCAGATGCGGTGTACAACCCACAATTTGTAACATATCCATGTAGGGCCCCGACGTCACGACAGACCACGAGAGCTCTGTGTCGCTGACAACGGACGGTTGTTGCACCAACCACTCGGCGACGCGGCCCTTGGCATCGTAATGTTCGCACCTGTACTTCTGGTCATAGCCTCCTTTCTGCACCGCGAGCCAGTAAGCACTGTGATCCTAGTAAAGTAGACCGAATGTTCCCGCCGCTCACCTTCAAATTGTAGTCGAGGCTGCTCCAGACGTAGTGCCTCAGCGACTTCGTTTGTTTGGCGAGCTCGAAAATGCGCATGCCGGCATAGATCTCGCGCTGCTCGCCGACAGTAAACCCGTCGATGTTGACCCATGCGCCATAGGCGCCATCTAGAGCGGCAGCTACGGACGCTAGATCGCTCGTGTCACCTGTGCGGCGAAGTCCCATGAGCCACATTACGACGACGTCTCACGCGCACGTAGGCGCGATGGGCTATGACCTACCCTTGACGACTTCGACGCCTTGCTCCCGCAGGGCCAATGCCTGTTTGCTCTCCGGGTCGCGTGTGAGAGCACGAACGGTGTAGGGCGATGGTGTGCCGTCTTCACAGGGCGCAATCAGACTGTTGACCACATGTCGCCCCTGAGCACCCGTCGCTCCGAATACGAGAATGAGCTTCGACATCTTCGTTGTTTGCGTCTTACATCACTTGCCCCTGCCCGCCTTATTTATACCTGTGCCCAATCCCACCTCGGGGACCCGGAGTTGCTGCCCGAGAGCCATAGCCATTCGAAGCACACACTACCGAATGTGAATGTTGATGGCTCCCTCCGAAGAAGCCAAAATCATAAGCTGCCATGAGTATGAGTAATAGTATTACTCATACTCATGGCAAGCTTTGACACATTGACTTTCGCTTTCGGTTTTGTAATGCGCGTTTGCTACACAGTGACGGAATGAACAACGAAGAGGCAAGACAACAGCGAGATGGGTGAATGCTTGCAAGGATGATCACAGCACAATGGAAAAGAGAACGATGCAGGTCTTGCAAAAGCAAAAGCAAAAGTCAACAGGACACGTGAGAAACATTACGACATAAAAACACTTTTCGGGCCTCAAGCTCCAGAGACATGCCCCAATTCCTTTATATTATAGAGGATAGATGGGCCCTTCACCTATGGCTCGAGCTCGGGCTCGATATCTGCTGGTCACACCTGAAACCGACACCAGCTCGCAACGTAATGAATGCAAAATCAGTAAAATTGATTGTGTACATTGATTACTACATGAGTATGTGTCGCGAGTCGCGTCGACGTGCCTTCATCTTCACCTCAACACCTCCAACCGCCATCTGTATCCTACAACTCGTGCCGTACGAAATGGAGCAATACACAAGAAAGGAGGGATTGGGAAAAGTAACCCGGGGGGTGAAAGCAATCGCGTACAACCACTAATCCGATCCGTGTTTCAACTTCTCTCCCGCTTCCACCCTTTCCTTGTTCCTGCTCGCCTTCCCGAGGAGCGCCATCATTTCGCCCTTCACCTTGTTCATCACACTCGCCTTCTTGTGATCGCTCGCATCTGAATCGCTACTCGACCGCCCTTTCCGTCGCACACGAGCACCGGAAGCCACTGGCGCAGGTGGCGCCGCTGCCCTTGTGCCCTCGGGCTGTTTTGAAGACGTAGGTTCTTCTGCCGGCGCACGGTAGGTTTCAGGCTTGGGCTCGTCTTTTCCTTCGGGACGGCTCTTCTTCTCTTCTGTCGCCACCTCCTCTTTAAACTTCGAATCCGCGGGGGTTTTCTGTACAATGTCCGCGCTCAAGATTCCGCTCATATTCTATTCCTGACATCCAGCACGGCTCACCTTCTCGTCCGCCGCTTGGTCTTCGCGTTCCTGGGCTTTCGGCGGCGCTGACACGGGTTCTTGGTCTATCCCCTCGACTTGGGCAGCCGCATCCCCGGCGCCGCCTAGGGCATAGCTAGGGGCGGGGGCCTTATTTTCAGGGCTCGCGCCCGTATCGCTGACGCTGACGGGTTCTTGCGACCTTGCGCCGGCGGCAGCAGCAGCTCCCGAGCGCTCTTCAGAGGTCGCGCTCGCTCGCTCGTCCGGAAGCTTTGCGACGGCGGTCTCGTCGCCGGATCCGGGTAGCGGGCCAGCGCCGCCATGGTGCTCGCCGGGCAGGGCGCCTTGCGTCTCCTGCGAAGGTAGCGACACGGCGCCTGCCTCCGCCGCGGGTTGGCGGACGGATTGATCGCGCTTCTCGCCTGCGGACTGCTGCACGCGCTCGTCGGGCAGTTTCGCGACCGAGGTCTCACTGATGGAACCAGGGAGCGGGCCTACGCCGTCGTAGTGGTCCCCCGGCTTGACACCCTCCTTCTCTGTCGAGGGCAGCGTGGCCGTATTTGCACCTGCTATAATAAGTCGCAGTTTTAGCTCGAGAGCCACAAATCCGACGATCGGAAACGACGTTACACGAGTGTCCTCTGGGAAGGAGAGATCGCGCGGCTCTTGTCTCTGGGGCGCTCGGTCTTGGAGCAGGACCGGGCGCGGAAGTCTCGGGAGAGGTAGTGTTCTTCTCGCGGGGAAAGGCACCTGGGATGTCGAGACCAGGGGTGGTAGGAATAGAAGCGGCCATCTGAGGCTGAGATTGTGGAGCGGGCGGAAGTGTGTTGGTCGTCGTCTTGATCGGAGGGGTGTGTGTGCCCGGAGAGTAAGAGGGTGATGTGGGAGGGGTGGATGAAGAGTTGGGGCGAAAATCGACCAGTGAAGCCATTGGAATCCAAATCCAAATGTATGCATGCGTGGCCCCTAAACTGCGCTATTTGAAGGTTCGATCCAAGCTTTGGATCCGCCAATGGCACAGAGTGGAGGTCGAAAACGTCATTGGGCCAACTCCACCTTGATTCCGTCATCTCCTCGGCTCGCGTGATCATCTGAGCGCGGGTCGATTCTCGATCGATTGGCAATTGGAATGGATGTGGATTTGAGCATCACTACTTTTTACTAATTGCGTAATTACATTTTCTTGGAACGTACATGCCCTTATTATGAGTTGCAGTGTGAGACTACTGAATGCGTAAAGCAAATGAGAAAATGAGACATCATGTATATACTTTTGGAATGCTGCGACGACCTTCCGACGATAATCCGAGCGCATAGCATATGTTAGAAACCCCCTTTACGGCGGAGGTAGGAGACACACGTGTCCAGTGGTAGAGTGGCATTGCTCAAATGGAAGAGGCTGGAGCACCGACAATCCGTCCAGAGGGGCGAGATATGTACTGCACTCCAACGAGACATTAGCATTGTTGCGATTCAACTGTAGCACATCATGAAACAATGCGCATTCGTGGCTGTGACGCTCGTATGAAAGCGCGCTATACTGTTCATAGCTGTTCGACGGCATCTTGAGATAAAAATTTCCATCATCATAACGCACATCACAAGCAAGAAAGCGTGCTTACAAGTCCTTGCGGAGCCGTGGACGAAGTGGACGGTAATCCTGAAACTGTGTTTCGCCAGTAGTCGTCTTGGCTGGATAACTGTGTGAGCCCCACATCCCGTGCGTCTAGTCGACTTGACCCCGTGCGAGAAACCTTCTGCGCGACTCGGTCTTGCGGACGATAAGGCGTCGGGTTCTTTATCGAGCTCCCCACACGATCATGCCATTTGAGGTGCAGAGCAAGGCCATTCGGAAGTTGGAAATCTCGAGGGCAGAGAGGACACGCATACGGCGGCTTTTGTATTGACGGGGCTGAAGGTGCAGCAGAAGGGCGGCAGGCTTGCGAACTTTCCGGTGTGACCTGCATAGGCATAGCCGGTGGCAGAGAACCACGCTCATATTCTTCGTACCGTGGTCGGGATCCCTCCAGTCCTTGCCGAGTAACGGGGGCAGCTGAGTTCGATAGATCTCCAGGGCGCAATGATATCTGGGTCGAAAGAGGCACCGAAGGAGGAAAGGGATGGTAAGTGGGTTGCAAGCGATGCTCCGACCTTGTCTTTTGAGGAATTGAGGCGGCGTGGGAGCACGGATATGGGAGTTGCGGAAGTAGGGACAGTCTCTCGTCTCCGTGGTCAACAGGAGAGCGCTCAGAGGCATCCTCTGGGCTATACATCACCATGGGTCGAGGAACAAGTAAGTGATAGCCGTTATCCAAAGCCATTGACGACGAATAGGATGGAGACAAATCTCCGCTTTGCTGATAGTCATCATCAACACGCGAAAAGCCGGTACTCCCGTACGGAATATCCAGTCTAAACTCGTACGCAAACATTTCTTGGGGCCCAGTCGCAGGAAACGGTAAAACAGGAGGAGACTGAACGCGGGCTCGTTTTGTACGGTTCTTCTTTTTTTGCTCGGTCGTGTCAGGGGAGAGAACGTGCTTCGCTCTCTTGTACTCGGCGCTATCAGGATTAGAGGATTTATCAATAGAAGACGGGGCTGGGTCGGTGGTACGTGGCAGACCCATTGCGAATGGGTTGGCGCGGAAGACATCCATCATGTGGCAAGGTACACCAGTTGTCCAGCGAAGATCCTCAAGCTCACCCTCGTCAACGGCAGGAATAGTCGACTCTTGGGGTGAATGCGCGTCAATGGCACCCATCTGGACGCACGACGTGGGCTGGCTTGTGAGTTCGTCGCTCACGTTAGCGGTACTGAACCCAAAGTAAGGGCAAACGGGGTCAGGAAACGAAAAGACCGGTGTGTGCAATTGTTCAGATGCGCTCCGCCACGCTCTGAGAGACGAAGCGGTTGAACAGGACAAGGAAGCAGGTGAAGACGAAGGTGAGTTTTGTGGAGATGGGGGGATAGCATTGGGACGTTCCACCTCGACAAGATTGAGCGAAGGGCGTTCACGATTGGTCGAGACGCTGAAACTTGAAGGAATGTGGAACATTGTAGCTGAGAGAAAGCCAGAAACGGAGGTGCTGTAAATGCGGACGAGGGTTATGTTTGTGTGGGTATCGGAAAGGTGACCGCGCGCTGGGCACTGCAGCGACAGCCGGTCCACGTCTATGCGCTAGAAAGGGCCGAATCAATACCACAGGGATGACATAAGAAAGACGATTCCGTACCAGGTGATAGAGGGAAAGTGATCTTCCAGCCGTTTGATCAGCGAGAGTGGCCTTATATTTGAGGAGCACCGAGGACATGGTCCATGGCGCGATCTGTGGCACGGCAGATTATAAGGATTCCAATGTGGTGGACCATCGGATAAAAGGTACGTCGCGCCGGCTCTCATTCATTCACGGTAAAGGTCGGGGATCCGTTCTGTCGGAATTCCGTGCTACAGGCCCCGCCACTCCCCGGCAATTCTACATGGACCCACCGTCGCGCTTCCGAAGAAAACGCCCCAGCCAATCAACGCGCCCTCGGGCTTGACAATCGACCCAAAGACGCTCAGTGATGCGCCATCGAGCTGTCACATGTCACAGATGGTAGAGAAGCCACCCGCGTCAAGCCCAAGCCAGCTAATGGCCTACCGATCCGACGTTGTTCGAAGGAAACGAGCGGAAAATTGCGGCAAGTATCACGAGGATTTTTGACATAGAGGTCTTCGTCGCAAGTGACGGTCCGTGACGTTGCTCGAGGTCATACGCAGGTTCTTCGAATAGGCGACGGATAAAACAATCAGCTAGTGGCGTTCCCGCAGGACACAGCAACCTAGCGAGGGTGGAAGCACGGCGATGGGGAAACCCCATTGGGCACCGTCGAGAAGTGTGAGAGTATAATCCTCGCAGTTCGTCGGAGGTCAGATCCGGTCAGATCCGGTCAGATCCCGAACAGATTCGAGCGCACCCAGCCAGACATGAGTGCTTTCCCCTCTCCATCGCCGTGCCGATGAAGGACAAACTTCCCTCTGCAAACATACTGTCAGGTGGGTACGCTAATACTGCTCTGAAACAATCCAAGAAAGAAGAGATGCAGCTTCCGTTCCGGAGCGAAGTGGGACAAGAAAAGAGGAAAATAAAACACATTCCACCGAGGCGTGCTTGCGTACGTTCTAGAAGCGGTCATAGAGAACTGGAAGCTTGGAGCGAGCGATGCGCAGGTGGAAGAAGGCACCGGTCCTCAACGAAGATGCCGTTAGTCTCGTGAAAGTGGCAAAGACCGCACGCTGTGAAGATATGGCTGTCGTGTACGAGAGGGAGATGACTAAGGGTACGTACTGATATAGATCCCCTGACAATGACAAGGGACATTCGATCAGGATCTGCGAGCCTCGTGGCGACTCTCGAGATGTATCAGCGGCGGATCCGAGTAGTATGGTGTGCTGTGACAAAAAAAGCTCAGTGGCATATCCGAACGTCCCTTGTATTACGCTGGAAGTAGGCACCATGTGTTGTGGGAGCTTGGGAGCAGATGAACCCGCCAAACCGAATAACCAATTTACTGATGACGTAATACGGCTTGGCTGTTGTGACCATGGCTCGCCAGCAAAAAATTTGAAGACGATGAAGGCGAACTTCAAGGCAAGCGTAAATCCAAGTCACATTCGATGCATTTCTCATAAAAAAATCGTTTAGTTCTCGAATCTATGCGGTACCGTGTATCAACAGGGAAACATCACCTTCACTCCCGACGGAAATTCCGTCCTCAGTCCTGTAGGCAATCGCGTATCGGTGTTTGATTTGGTAAAGTCAGTAGTGACCCATAGCTGCGTTCGCAATCAGCTTACGGACCCCTTTCATAGCAACAAGTCCTTTACTTTTTCTTTCCAAAACCGTAAAAACATCTCCGCCATCGCCCTTAGTCCAAATGGCAACATTTTGATCAGCGTCGACGAGGGTGAAGTCAACGCGTCCGTCAGTTTTCGTCCTGTCCACTCATTCCCTGCAATGACACAGACGGGAGGGCTCTCCTCGTCAATTTCCGCCGGGCATTGTCCTCCACCATTTTAATTTCAAAAAGCCAGTCAACGCCATCCAGTTTTCGCCCAACGGGTCGTTCATCGCTGTCACACACGAGTCGCATATCCAGGTCTGGAAGACACCGAACCACCTTGCCCGCGAGTTCGCGCCGTTCGATCTACACCGCACGTATACGGGACATCATGACGAGGTTCTCAGCATAGAGTGGTCGCCAGACTCGCAGTACGTCGTTCGTTGCATTGCGCTTTGGACCGCAGGTTCTTACAACTGTCCATAGGTACTTCATCACTACATCCAAGGACATGACCGCACGATTATACACATTGGATCCCCTGGATGGCTTCCGGCCCAAGACATTCGCGGGACACAAGAACGCCGTGCTGAATGCTTATTTTTCCTCAAATTCAAAATCGGTAAGCGTAACTAGGGGGTTTTGTATGCGTTCCTCTAACTAACCAACGTGACCCCATCAGGTATACACCGTCAGTCGCGATGGTGCTGTGTTCGTCTGGAGAGCCAAGGCATCCGACGCTTCCTCCGATGACGATCATAATGACGATCAAACGTCAACGTCTCGGAATCCCTCGGTTGCTCGCGTTCGTTGGGGGATCCATCAACGACATTACTTCAACCAAGCCAATGCGAAGGTCGTCTGCAGTACTTTCCACAAACCCTCAGGGCTGCTCATCGTCGGCTTTTCGTCCGGAGTCTTCGGGCTCTGGGAGATGCCCACATTCACAAACGTGCATACATTGAGCATCTCTCAAGAAAAAATATCATCCGTTGCTGTCAATCCCTCTGGGGAATGGCTTGCGTTTGGGGCGCGCAGGCTAGGACAATTGCTAGTATGGGAATGGCAGTCGGAGTCGTACATTCTCAAACAGCAGGGTCACTTTTTCGATGTGAATTCGCTCGCATATTCCCCCGATGGGCAGTACATCGCAACGGGAGGGGATGATGGCAAGGTCAAGTTATGGAACACTCGCTCTGGATTCTGTATCATCACATTTTCCCAGCATACCGCCTCAGTATCCGCCGTCGAATTCGCTTCACAAGGCCAAGTGTTGTTCTCAGCTTCGCTCGATGGAACAGTGCGAGCCTTTGATCTGATCCGATACCGCAACTTTCGGACATTTACCTCCCCGTCTCCGGTGCAATTCTCATGCTTGGCTGTTGATCCCAGCGGCGAAGTCATCACCGCCGGCTCGACAGACTCGTTTGAAATTTTCCTGTGGTCTGTTCAAACAGGCAAGTTACTAGACGTTCTCGCCGGACACGAAGGACCTCTCAGCTCGTTGGCCTTCTCACCCATAACTAACGTCCTCGCGAGTGGATCCTGGGACAAAACCGTGCGGGTGTGGGACGTCTTCAGTCGTTCACATACAGTGGAGCCCTTCCAACTTAATGCGGACGTCCTTTCGCTCGCTTTCCGGCCAGACGGCCAGGAGCTCGTCGTGTCAACGCTTGATGGGCAACTCACATTCTTCTCAACCAATTTGTCGAAACAGACGAACGTCATCGAGGGAAGAAAGGACATTTCTGGTGGTCGCAAGGCGGACGACCGCGTAGCTGCATCAAACAGCGCCTCAAGCAAAGCTTTCACGAGCGTTGTTTGGAATGCGGACGGGTCGTGCGTTCTCGCGGGCGGCAATAGCAAGTACGTGACACTGTATGACGCTCGGGAGGGCGTTCTCATACGCCGCTGGCAAATTTCCGAAAACTTGTCACTTGACGGAACCGAGGAATTTCTTGACAGTCGGCGCATGACCGAGGCGGGCAACATCGACCTGATCGACGACCGCGGCGAAGAGAGTGATCTTGAGGATCGTGCGGATGTTAGCCTACCGGGGGTGCAACGTGGGGACCTTTCCAAGCGTCGGTACAAGCGGGAAGCTCGCACAAAGTGCATTCGGTTTTCTCCGACGGGCCTCGCCTGGGCAGCGGCATCGACAGAAGGGCTGCTTATCTACACAGTTGATGACGGGCTTTCATTCGACCCTTTCGACCTCTCCATCGAACTAACACCACAGTCCGTGCTCGCAACACTCCAGAAGCAGTCCTATCTTGAGGCGTTGGTGATGGCTTTCCGATTAAACGAGAAGGCAATTATCAATCGGGTCTACGAAGGGATTCCTTACGAAGAGATAGGACTGGTCGCGCGGCAACTCCCGACGACCTATGTCCCGCGACTGCTTGGAGTTTCTGCGGAGGTGCTAGAGCGGGGACCAAGGCTAGAATGGGGGCTTCGGTGGATTCGGGAGGTGCTAAGTGCGCATGGGCGGTGGATTCGGGAGCGAAGCGTCGAGCTGGCCAGCGTCTTGCGGGAAGTCAAACGGGCCGTGAGTTCCTTTGAAGGCATCGTGGCGAAGCTGTGAGTCAACTGCCAGTTGTCCTTTGGAGTTGGCGTGACTCCATTTCTTTCAGGTGCGATGAAAACACGGCGACGCTGGCATACCTCATTGATCAGTCAAGGGTGAAAGAGGATGCTGAAAGCAAAATGTCACTTGACAACCCCAGCGGGCGCTAACATTACTGTCCCGACATCTCCGACAAAGTTGTTACCGTTGGCACGATTGCTGTCATTTCGTGCCTATCTAACGCCGGGAAAGAAAAAGCTTTTTGGGGGGCCTTCATCTCCGATAGAGGACGCTGGTGGTTAAGAAAAGGGTATCTCCTGCTGGCTACAGCCTGTCCCGCTTGTACTCCGCCCGATTAATGACTAGGACCCCAAGCTAGCGATATCTTTCATAGGGGTTGGTTTCGACACATTCCACAAGAAAGTGGGCCTGAACGTGGGCAACGATTTTTAAGGCCGTGCAATGGAAGATCCCCACACGACCGACGTTATGTAATTTTCCTACACCACTACTGCGCGGCAAGTCATCCAGCAGTCATCCGCATCTGCATGTTTACGCCCACGACGGCCAAGTGCCCCCCACAGGCCTGAACCAACGAAAGAGGTAATCGAACCAACGACATTACTCGGAAACGCCGGACAGGGCCTGATATGAAACGGTCGACATATTCATTTCTCTCCGTCTTGATGTATAGCAAGTCGCCGTCCCTGGCTCGAGCTCCTCCCTCCTCAGGGGATTAATGAACTGTGAAAATTTGAGATGCGCCCAATCCTCGCACATATCCTTTTGGATCGCAGCTCTCACCCAGTTGTCTCGGTACGGAGAACGCCGCTCTGCAGATTTGCGCTGCACGACGCGGCGATGACCGCGCTTCTGCCGCAACGTCCCGTGGTGCCGACCTTAGCTTGTCGCACGCCGAGCAAAAAACGACGTGCTGCGATGTGCCGCAGGCCGCAGGGGCTTGTGCCTTATCTGCCGAAGCCGGCCTCCCCTGTATGAGCACGTTCGATGTATTGGCGAAGCAAGAAGGCGTTGACAGGGGAGTGAATAGGGGAGAATCGTGGGGTCCCAAAGGAGCCAGGAAAGGCAAGCGATTGTGCGCAGATGGGTGTGCGCCCTTCCATGAAAGCCTGCTGTGATGGGTGCCAAGAAGACATGGAAGCCGCCCTGGAGCTTAGTGTCTTTTAGCAGGCCCGGGTTTCCCCACATCCGAATTAAAATATTGCAGTTTTATAAACTGCTTCAGACGGACATGGCGTTCAATTCATTCGACAGTCGTCCCTGCGCTCTCTTCCCTCTCATCCATGGTGGACTGGCACTCTCCCGCGCAGATCGCCCGCGATGCCCGTGAGGCCTTCCTCCTTTTTTCTAATTGGATGTGCCGCTCATCTCACCAGAGGCCTTCTCCAATCTCATCCACGTCCTCTTTGGGCTTTACCTGTATGTGCTTCTCACCCCCTCCCCGTCGTGTTGGTTCGCGTGCCCATCCTCCGCGCCAGCTGGGAATTCTGCGTCTCTTTCGACTTTGATATCTCGTTCATCTCTGGCAAGCGCACGTACCGGTGGCCATTGGTATGCGTGTCTTTGTTCCTTCCCGTCGCCGCACCTCTCCATTCTAACGTGCATCTTTCAAGACGTTTTATTTCATCGGCCGTTACTGCCTGTTGGCGGCTTTGATTGGCATGTGGGTCTCATAGTTCATGCCGATACCGTACGTTTCTCAAAGATTCGAGCCCAGCGTCATCGCGCTCAATGTCCAATCGTGCGTGAGAATTCGAATGCGCAACCCGTCGTCTTTCGATCACTTACGTACCGATCCAGAGAGCTGAAATGTCAATCGCTGTATACTTTCAATCAGGTATCTCGTGCCAACCTTTTCATCGCCTAGACGTGCTCATCGTGGTAGTGTATGGGGAACATCGCTATCGGCATGGCCAGCATCAATCTCTCCATCAGAACGTAAGCGAAACCAAATACGCGCACCGTGATACCTTATCTATATTCTTGTTATTCATGCTCGTAGAATGGCTGTCTGGGGCCAGAAGTGGTACATTATCGTCGCGCTGGCGGCAATCAGTCTCGGACACTGGTCGTTATTGCTTCACGGCATCTTGTTGACCGCCGCGTGGCTTCCTGGTCAAGGATGTGTCATCACAACAACAGATAGCAAGCTTCTTTCTGCCACGTTCATCTACAGCATGGTCTTCGACTTTACTGTCCTCGTCTTGACAGCGATTAAGCTAATACGGCCCGCCGGGACAAAGAGCCAGCTTGTGAATATGATGTTCGCAGACGGCTTGTATTACTTCATCATTGCGTATGTCTATGAAACTTGCGCTGATCTAGGCTTTGTTGATTGCTGATATCCTTGTTCGTACAGTTTTCTTGCCAACTTGGTTGCCACTGTGCGTTAATTCATCTTTGACGTGCAGAATCTAACCGAGCACCCGAATAGGTCTTCATGACTCTTAATCTAAACCCAGTGATGTCAATCATCGCGAACGTCCCAGCAGCGATTGCGTCGACTGTACGCTCTGAAGTCCCACTGGGGATTATCGACCATTTGCTGACTTGATGTTTTTCTAGATTGCGGCGTCTCGTGTGGTTCGCCGCCTGGCAAACTTCTCTACAGCAGGCCCAGAGATGTTCTCGTAAGTTGTGCTAGATATAGCATTTTCAAGACTCGCTTAAGTGAAGCTGCAGGTCAACGGTCAACGGCTCATCCGGGTTCCGCAGCGCCCATGGCCAACAAAGCGCCGCTCCTCACTTTTCGTTTTCAAAACCACAGACTGGCGTACATGTTCAGGTTGTTTTCATTTTCGTGCGCTTGTATAGGGTTGCTGATGAGGTCTGGTGCGCTCTGGATAGATGAACACTTTCGCAGAACCCACGACATATGATGCAGAAGGGCATGTGGTCAAACCCGGTGACCTAGACCCTGAGGCACAACAGATCAGTGATGAGTTCAAACATTCGCTTTATCCGAGTTGAAGAGTCGAGCGCTGTATCCCCATCATTTATGTCCTCATGTTCCATATGTCAACCCCTTACCGTACCCTTTGCCTCTGGATATCCTCATGTAGTTCGCCACGCTTCCAATGGATTGCTATCATATCTATTGTGGGGACACGGGTCGGCTGCTGTCTTGGAAATCGACATTGTCGTCATCGCCGTCCTTACTATCATTGCGGCGATTATCAGGAGATGGATGTTAGGTTATGGACTCGCAGATTCTCACTCGAACCACAAAGGCCCACGCGGGCGCTCACGCTCGTGGGGAATTTTGGGTAAACTGAGCTTCTCGCGGTGCTTCAGGAGGAAATATTGCGAAAGGAGTCCGTGGACAGATTGAACAAGTTCGAGGCCGAGAGACCAACATCGAACAACGTTACTCACATAATGTAGACATCTCTCCGAGGTTGAAACATACGGCTGGCCTGACTGGCGTATAAGCGACGTGTCAAACCTCACCCGGGCTGCCTCAAACGGCTCGAATACTTTTACAGGGACGATGAAGTGCTTGAAATGGGGAGTGACCAAGGTGAGATCCATGAAGAAATGTTATGCAGAATCGGCTGAGTGCGGGGGCATCGAGGTGGACTTGGTTGGTCGGGGCGAGATCGAGGCGACGGATTGGGATCCAAACCAAACTCTATAGAGCCTCCTCAAAGAGGACGAGCAGGCGACCACCGACTATAAGAATAGAATTGATATTTCGTCCACTGAGTGAACGTGTGAGGGAAAGGGATGATGCGTCTATTAACCCCTACCGACTAGATGCGGATGACCCTTAATGGGCGCTATCGGGTACTCCGGATTGCTCTCCCAACAGTAGTTGTTTTAAAAAGATCTAAATGTAAGAAAGGGTGGTGAATGGTGACACCGTATATATTTGGTACAGGTTTATACACAGTTACGGTGTTGGCGGGTACAGGTACAGTTATGGAAAAACATACCCGCGATCACAATCAGTTCAGTTGAATGGATACTGAACACATTCTCACAGACAATGCTACAAACCATAAAAGTCATGCACTTCCTTCATAGTTTCTTCCATCTCCGCCTCCTCGTCGTGCTCGCCAGCCTCGCCTTCACTCATCGACTGCACACTACTGTCTGACTTGCGACGAATCATTTGGTACTCCGTGAACCGCTCGAAATCCTGCCTCAGCTCCTGCCTCATCTTCCCAAGGAAGATGGAACGAATCCTCTCATCATGATGGGTATCAATCATTGTTGGCCAAGCCCAGGATGGGTACACTTTTCCGTGGCAGCCTCTGACGGAGATCGCATCGGTGACTATCTGCGAGTAGGAGTCGATATAACTTGAACACATGAGACACGAGAGTTTCGAGCTCCGATATATGGAGCAGCCGCGATGGCGCTTGCTTTGATAAAAGCAAGCATGGCAAGCTCGGCGTGAATGATGGGAAAAGGTCGATACACCTGGCAAGGCTCGATTGCATTCCTGCAGGTATGGTCAACGAATGCGTCGCAATCCTTTTCGTCTGCCCGGATGGGAGGAGGTAGTGCGAGAGCCATATCGAGTGCTCGGCGAATGGTGTTCTTAGTCATATCGCAAACATACGGGGGTTGGGGGGGCGGGGATTCAAGGACTGTGATATCAAATTCTCCTTGTAGAATAGGACGAAGGCGGCGAGATTGGGTGAGCCTGAAAAGGCGAATTGTGGCGATCGTGTACGACATGATTTTGAGCGCCCAGTGTTGAACGCTGAAACCTATCTCATTCGCTACGAACGATGTTAGGTAAAGAAAGACTCGCGACACGCTTGGGAGAACGCACCATTAGCCAGGTCGAATCGACCAAGCACCGTCAGGTGCTCATTCCCCGAATCATGTTCCGTGATGAGATTCTTTCGTACCCAAACCGCGTACATCTGGCGAAGCAACTTCGTAAACATAGGTGACACCGTATCAGCGCTCTCGAGACGATCCATCACATTAAGGATCGTTTTGAGATTATTGAAAAATGAAGATAAAGCTGTTTTTTCAGTGTTGTCAGGATATTGCGCAACAAGACTGGTGATGCTCTCCAATTTCTCCCTGTGTTTGATGACGCGGTGCTTGAAAACCTCCCACGAGAATGTGTGTAAACTGCTGCTGATCTTGGCGATGTCATCATTGAACCTTTTGTCTATGATCTTTGGAGACCCATCGGCTGGCGAGGGGTGCTCCACACCCCTGAGGGATTCGAAGATATCCCAGAGGTGGCTGCGGCAGCTCTGACGCGAATGTTCATTGGAGGAGTTGAAGACGACGTAGAGGTGGGTGGTGAGCGTGTCACCAGCTTGGGTTAACTGGGCGGAAGTAGCAGCAACATTTTTCTTCTCCCAGACTGAGATACTGGCGAGGACATCAAGCAGAGTTTGCAGGCGCTTCACGAAGTCCGGGTCTCGATCCGATGGGGGGAATGGGAGATTGGGGCAGGGGGCAGGTTGTATTTGACGACGAGGCACATTCCGCCCGGAGGTGAAGAGCCACAGAAGTTCTCCGTAAAACACTGGATGAGTCGGGTCCACGTCCATGCTTCCTGGTATTGCAATTTAAGTTCTTGTCGCATCGTAGTATTTTAGAGTCCGATCAATCTCTGACATACCACATTGAGACTACTCAACTACCCCAGGTTCTCGTCCGTATGTCTAGAGATTCGTGAGAAACTAGCAAGATCTCGAAAATCTGCCGCGGTCTGTTCCGTAGTGATGCCGCGGTCTGGTTCTGAAAGGTTCGAACCCAAGTGTACCAATTTCAAGTTGCTAACCATATTCATCCGACACCTACTATCCCCTACCCCCCACCCGGACGGACCCCCCACTCGGACAGTCACAATATCTCACCCATTTTTTACTCAACCACTATGAAACTTCATACATGTCATCTTGTAGCTTGCATGAATAGAATCCAACCAAATTTTTGATGGGAAATGCACTGAGTAGCGAGAACGAAAAAAGTCGGTTTGTCACACCTGCCGACCCAGTGCCGTGTCGGAGTCCTACTATTTGCGACAAAAATGGCAAGGTCGCGATCTTCTGGCATTTATCTTATCTTATCGCAGCTTCCTGTGTCCACGCGCGTAGGCCAACTGAGCGGGGTTTCAAAATGAGCCTGTGACTATGTGTGACTGTCCGAGTGGGGGGTCCGTCCGGGTGGGGGGTAGGGGATAGTAGTACCACTCTAGTGGCCCTACTCACGCGACGAACTCAGTTGTTCCCCTTCACTCTGTCCATAATCCTAGCCTCCCCGCCCCTATTAACGCCTGAGCGAAGGGACTGGTCGCAAATAGTCACTTTTCTCACTTTCTACACTCACCCCCCGAGTGATCATCGTCATCGCTCGAGACAGATATCATTTAAAGAAAACATTGAGCAGCAGGCTGCGTTCATTTAGTTCTACACCCACCAACCCTTTCCTTTCTTTCTCAGGAAGAAACAAAAGAAGAAAAAAAAGGTTCAATTGAGACGGAGCGTATGCCGCCCTAGTGCCACCCTGTGCGTTTTGTTTCCCCCCCTCTCTTGTTCTGTTTTCCTTTGTGCTCACCTTTTTGTTTTTGTTTCGCGCCCACAGGCAGTCTTTTCACGCGCTTTGGCGGGACCGACGGTCCCAGCGGATCCCTCGCTCTCCGCTCAATGCGCTCATTATCGCCTCGCTCCTTCTCCCTCTCCCTGGTCTCCCACTCTCACTACCAACCGTGAATGCAGCATGCACCGGAGACCCGTGAGTTCACCCTCCGTCCCATCCCCTGCCGTATCCTTTCCTTCAGCTTTGTAAACTCTGTAACTAACTCGTCCGATCCGCCCCACCGCCCTTTATGTCTATCTCAATATCCCTGTATGTGCAGTAACAACCGCACGATCGAGCACAGTGACTCGCCATCTTCACAAACGAAGACCGGCCTGCCGACGATAGGAGCTCTAGTCACTGCCCTCGATCACTTGTGCGACACACAAGCCAGCGTGAAAGAAATCAGAATTCTTGACCATTTTGCTAACCATATGTCTAACCATACTAGAGGTGACCCGGCGTGTGAGTGACGACGGATGTGGTGTGACGATTGACTATAATGACTATTCGTATGAGTGCGAGTTATATACAAAAGACGTGCGTCTTTAATAATAGAGGATTGTTGAGGATTACCGGGCGTCGGAAGGACTCGGAGCGCGAACCGGTCGTCATGTTGCGGACTCGCGGACGCGGACGGAGGTGAGACGCGTCCCGCCGTCCGCCAGATCAAAACGGCCATTCTCAGAGGTTGCCGATTGGTCGAGTGTGTAGCTGCAGCCGTGTAAAGGAAAGTAGTCCTGTGATTCGATTCTGGGGTGTTGGCTCGTCAGTACGGTACATGTCAGTGCCCGCAGATGCTTTTCCTGCGTGGCTTTTTGAGTTGCCACGCCGTGTGTTGTTTTCATAACTGAGTATATCTGGATACCCGCGCGCAGTCCAGTGGTGCTCTGCTCCGATTGAAAGGGCAACGAATGACAGACGCAAACATAGTGAAGATGTAGAGTAGGCCAATTAACCCGATTGGGACAGCGGTACTCAGACCAACTGTGGTGTTGATGCTCAGCACAAAGTCACCAAGCCCCAAAAAGAACAAAAATAGGGAGAGATGGAGAAGACCAGGTACAGCACTCGCAACCGCGGGCATGTACCATTTTTCACAGCCCTCATGCAAGTACTGCCGAAGCCGAGCACTCTTCAGGGGATCGCTATACCGCTGGAAGACGTGCATGTAATCCCGAACCCATTGTTGGACGAGTATCGCGAGGAGTGCAGCAGAAAGGCTGAAGACAAGGGACATGAACCAGTAAACATTCACGCGGATATCGGACGATGAAGGGCTGAAATCGGGGTAAGGCGGTGGTGGAGAAGGAATGGGAATCTGTGGAGCAATGGTGGAAATTTGCTGAGAGATCTGAGCGAGTATCGCCACGTTTTGCTGAAGGTAAAACACCATTTTGTCTGCGGGATCCACATTCAAGTTCTGCTGGAATCGCGACGGAGTGACGGTTGAACTGAAACCTTTTTTTTTTTTGGTGCATGTGAACGTGAACGTGTGAAACCCCAAACAGCCGCCCGCTTGGGCAGTCCGGGCGCAGTCCTTATATTCCCCTTTCGATATTCAATAAAGGGCTGTGTATACTGTATCAATGAGCGCTAATGAGCAATCCCCTTCGTATTGTTCCACTACTGTACTACTCACCTCAGTTGACGAAGAGAATGTGCGAGCCTGACCCGAAAGATAACCTCAGCGACTGTGATAACAGTGGAGTCATGCCAGTGCTCGCCCCAAATTATACCACGCGTTGTTACGTGCCGCGCTCCTTGCGTACTTGGTGGTCCTAACAGGAAAGACTGAAGTTTCAGGTTGGGAATACCAGAGTATGTTGCGAAGGATCGCGATCAATGAAAGCGATCAAGCTCATATGAGAGGGCATCGTATGCGGCACCGTGCGCGACTGTTGCTTCAACTCCAACGACAAATCATCTCATAAATTATGACCTAAAGGCCGATGGCCCGGACTTTAAAAGGACTGTTTGCGAGGCCCTGTCTGTGCCCGAAAGGATAATCCCTGTCTGCTAAACCCAGTACCCCCTCATAATGTAATACCAAAGCCCGGGTCCCAATTATCACATTGGGCTGTTAGCTATTGTCATTCTTGTTTTGCCCCTGCTTTCACTTACGACTATCTGGACAGGTATACAATACAATGGGGTTAAAAGTGAAGGCCCAGCTTTCGTGATTGCTGGCCACGTTGTGATTCAAGAACTACTAGAGTTTGCTCCGTTCCCTGTTGCGGACTGTTGCGTGCCAGCAATTCGCATACTTTTTTCCTCCGGAACTCATGTATCAGGAACAATCTCGAATTTGTATAGCACTACAGTACAGTATGCATGGCCCATCACTGCATCACTGACTGTACCTAGACCTAGCCAAAAGCCACGATTCGTTGATGACGTAAGCTCCCGCGATCAACAGATCAAAGAGTTCAGGTTCACTGTGACTGTGATCACCCGTAATCGCTGCCAAGCCCACACCATCGCCAGCATGTGGGACCTCCCATCAGCCATCAACTCTCGAACTTTGCAGGTCAATGACCTGGACTTACATTTCCTCGAAGCAGGCGACACGGGAAAGGCGCTGATCGTCCTTTTGCATGGGTTTCCCGAGTTGGCATATTCCTGGCGGAAACTCATCCTCCCACTTGCCGAGGCAGGATACCACGTTGTCGCCCCAGACCAACGGGGCTACGGTCGGACGACCCCTGTCTCGCGCCCAGACGCTGGGCCGGTCGGCTTCGACGAAGATCCGAGTCCCTATCGGGTGTTCAATGTGGTGCGGGACGTCATCGCGTTCGTACACGCGGTGGGCTACAGCTCGGTGCACGCGATCGTGGGCCACGACGCTGGTTCGACCGTCGCGGGGTACTGCGCTCTGGTGCGGCCGGATATGTTCGAGCGCGTCGTGCTGATGAGCGCGCCCTTCACGGGGCCACCGTCGTACGCCATGCCCGGATGGCCGAAGAAGCAAAGCCTGGCTGACATGATCCCGGTGTTGCGCGAGGGCCTGGCGGGGCTGCAGCCGCGGCGGAAACATTACGCGCTGTACTTTTCGACGGCGGAGGCGAACGCCGACATGCATACGGGGATGGAGAGTCGAGAACACCTGCGCGCGTTCTTGCGCGCTTACTATCGCGCCAAGAGCGCAGAAGGGGGAGGAGGAGGAGGAAATTCGAATTCGAAGGAGGACGGAAGCTACCCGCGCGACCTGGCGCCCGGGGGATTGTCAGCCCCGGGGATGATGATCGTGCGCGCGCTGGCTGAGTTGCCAGAGTACTACGTGATGCGGATGGACAGGACGATGCCTGAGACGGTGCTCCACTCGGCTCCGGCGGCAGGGGGCACCGCGTCGGGCAACGCGGGCGCGGGCTTGGGATGGTTGCCGGATCAGGAGCTGGGCGTGTACGTGGAGGAGTTTTGGCGCACAGGATTCCAGGGCGGGTTGAATTGGTATCGATGCGCCACCGGCGGGGGCGGTGGAGGGGATGAAGAGATGTTGATGTTTTCTAGGATGCGCGTGCGGGTGCCCGCGATGTACATCGCGGGCGAGTGGGATTGGGGGACGTGGCAAATGCCGGGGGCTGTGGGGAGGATGCGAGAGGTTTGCACGCGCATGGGTCCCGCGGGCGAAGGGTTTGTGATCGTGGAGGGCGCGGGGCATTGGGTGCAGCAGGAGCAGCCTGCGGTCGTGCTCGGATATCTGCTTGGGTTCTTCAAAACGGAGGGCTGATGGCGGCGATCGGAGTCGTCGGACTCGGTGTGTGGGTATCGGTGCCGTCACTTCACTGCGCAACTTCTTTCTGATGGGGCTTTGTGTGGTGATACTGTACAGTATGCATAGTATGTACGTTTCTTGTTCCGGGTTTGTATAGATTAGATGGCGGGTGTGTCGGGGAAGAGATGACGCCGAGAATGCAATAGGCGGGTCGAGGCATGTTCAAGCGCTGTTTACGACGAACGTTCATCAACGCAGATTTCACCTGATGAAAAAGGGCAGCAATGCCCGGCGGCTGAAACACGAGGACAAAAATAGAATGGAATGGCGCTACGCCAAGATTGTTCAGCTTGAGAGAGCTGTGGGTTGTTGAATGCACAACACAGCTCTCCGACTGCTGTGCTGGTGATCCCATCGCTCTCATCGCTCGCATGAAAAAAAAAAAGAAGAAATGCGGTGCCGCGGACGTACGGCAAGTTATCTGGTTATCTATTCTCTTAAATCAAATCAGAATCAGCTGAACTAAACCCTATACAGATTGCTTGTTGCCTTGTTATATAAACCCCACCCATCATCCCCACTACATCATCCCCTCGTCTTCTCGTCCGCTCTTTTTGCATCATGTGTGGAATCTTCGGTTACTGCAGCTATCTCAAGCCAAAGGTTCGTCTCTACTCTTCATTTTTTTCCTTAGCTCGTTGTCGCGTCTGCGCTTCGCATCAGTGCCGTCACAGGCGACTTCGTGATACGCACCCACAACGTGGATCACATCGCGCGGTCCCGCCCTTCGATGAGCACTGGCTGACCATGTTTTTTTCCCCGACAGGCTCGCAAGGAAATTTGTGATATCCTCTGCAACGGTCTCGCCCGTCAAGAGTACCGTGGCTACGACTCTGCCGGTATCGGTATCGATGGCGATGCCCCCGGCGAGGTATTATTCTTCAAGGAGGTCGGCAAGGTCGTCGGCCTTCGCCAGCGCATCGCGACTACGAGTATGGACACCTCCAAGGTATTCAATGCGCAGGTTTCCATCGCGCACACCCGCTGGGCTACCCACGGCCCGCCCTCGGTCATGAACTGCCACCCGTTACGCTCGGACCCCACCAGCGATTTCGTCATCGTGCACAATGGTATCGTCACCAATGCTGCCGCCCTCCGCCTCGTTCTCCAAAACCGCGGTTACAAGTTCGAGAGCGACACGGACACCGAGGCCGTCGCTATCCTCGCAAAATACGTCTACGACTCTCAACCAGACAAGCGCATCACCTTCACCGAGCTCGTCAAGGCCGTTCTCAAGGAGCTTGAGGGTTCCTTCGCCTTTGTCTTCAAATCGAAGCACTACCCCGACCAGGTCGTCACCGCCCGCCGTGGTTCGCCCCTCCTGATCGGTGTAAAGACAGAAAAGAAGCTCAAGGTCGACTTTGTCGATGTTGAATTCGCTGGCCAGGAAACCGACCAGAAGATCGTCGAGGCCCGTGAGTGATCAACTGCCCTTTCCTTGACTCTTCCAGTTCTCTGACACACCTCTCAGTCTCCCCCACGGCTACGTCCTCTGGTGGCCTTCTCGCGCCGCCGATTGTTAACCCCAAGATCTCGCGCACACAATCTCGCGCATTCATGTCGGAGGATGGTCTTCCTCAGCCCATCGAGTTCTTTGTCGCATCCGATGCTGCTGCGATCATTGAGCACACCAAGCGTGTTCTGTACCTCGAGGACGACGACATTGCCCACATCGCAGAGGGAGAGCTACACATCCATCGTCTCCGTCGTGGCGAGGATGGCCACCAGACCCCATCCACTCGCAGCCTCGAAACCCTCGAGATCGAGATAGCCGAAATCATGAAGGGTAAATTCGATCACTTTATGCAGAAGGAGATCTACGAGCAGCCAGAATCGGTCGTCAACACAATGCGTGGTCGTGTCAACTTTGACCACAATAAGATCACCCTTGGTGGTCTCCGCGCATACCTTCCCATCATCCGGCGCGGACGTCGCATCGTCTTCTCTGCGTGCGGCACCAGCTACCACTCCTGTGTCGCCTCCCGCGCAATCTTTGAGGAGCTCACCGAAATCCCTGTCAGCGTCGAGTTGGCATCCGACTTCCTGGATCGCAAAACCCCAATCTTCCGCGACGACGTCTGCGTCTTCGTTTCTCAGAGTGGTGAAACTGCCGACACCATCTTGGCACTACGATACTGTCTTGAGCGTGGCGCCCTGTGCGTCGGTGTCGTCAACACCGTCGGCTCTACCATCTCGCGTGAGACGCATTGCGGTGTTCACATCAACGCCGGGCCCGAAGTCGGTGTAGCATCTACGAAGGCGTACACTTCCCAATACATTGCCCTTCTTATGATGGCCCTCCAACTCTCCGAAGATCGCATCTCGTTCACCGAGCGTCGCAATCAAATCATCGCTGGTTTACACGCCCTTCCTAGTCAGATCCGTTCGGTGCTGGATGGAGACCAGGCAATCCGGGAGATGTCACAGAGTGTCTTTGCAAACTCAACCAGTCTTCTGCTCATGGGCCGTGGTTACCAGTGCGTACATTCTCGAAAGACATTCAACAGCTGATTGGAACCATTTCCTTGTTTAGGTACGCAACTTGCCTTGAAGGTGCGCTGAAGATTAAGGAAATTAGCTATATGCATTCAGAAGGTTCGTCAACATTGAAACCTTTTTTTGTTTCTGGCAGGTCCTGATTGGGTTTTTGGCTTGCTAGGTATCCTTGCCGGCGAGTTGAAGCACGGCCCTCTTGCGCTTATCGATGAGAACATGCCCGTGATCATCGTGATGACACGTGACTCACTGTACCCCAAGGTCCAATCTGCCTTCTCTCAGATTACCGCTCGCAAGGCACAACCCATTGTGATATGCAACGAAGGTGACGACGCTGTCTCAAAGGATGTCAAGACTATTCGCGTTCCGCAGACAGTCGACTGTCTCCAGGGTCTGGTCAATATCATCCCCCTGCAGTTGCTCAGCTATCATTTAGCAATCAACAAGGGCTTCGATGTCGATTTCCCTCGAAACCTGTATGCCTCCCTTTATTTTATTTTTTTCCGAGTAGCTTCTGACCGATTTTGTAGGGCCAAATCAGTCACCACGGAGTAGACTCCGAAAATATACTCAGCATTGTTACCAAAAGAAAACACTGTACAGTAACGATCTCCATATCGTCCCTCCACCGTAACCTACCTTGTCGTTCGTTCTTTCGTTTATCATGTTCCTCGATCTTGTATCAAATTGCACGGACTGGGTTCTACAATGGACAAATAATGGTGCTGCGAGTGCACAGCATAACTAGGGCATCGCGGAACACGATCAAAACTTCTCTCTCAGTTCCTCGGGGACGCTCGTCCGAGCGTATTGTATCATCCATGAATTCTTCGTGCCCGTGTTGAGTGTGGATACCAAGGGTGCTCACAGAGTGCACTTCGACCCTTACCCACGTAGTATTTATTCCCTTGGTCATCATGAGTTTGAAACTGGCGCCCCAGGATGTTTTTTTTTTCACACCTAACCCCGCTATTGCGTACTCACACAAAACTTGTTTACTGGCTCGATGACATTGCTCGCATCAGAGGGAGAGTCGCATATTCTCCCCGGTTCCGTCGTGGCAAGCAAGGAGAGCAACTCTAGACCTCA
The DNA here is from genome assembly GCA_022496215.1 of Russula brevipes. Lineage (NCBI taxonomy): Eukaryota > Fungi > Basidiomycota > Agaricomycetes > Russulales > Russulaceae > Russula > Russula brevipes. The sequence continues at coordinate 132,376 of WTXF01000069.1, read as the reverse complement.
TCCATCTATTCGCACCCCTCGAAGCGCTGGGGATGAATACAGCCGAAATTGCGAAGGGTATTGTTCAACCATTTTATGTATGGCAGAGAGACAAAAAAGGTTAAGTGCTGATTGATGCCAGTGGAAACCAAAGTGCTATCCAAATGGCACGTCTACGGAGCCAATAAACAACCAAACAGGCGAATAGATTGGGATGGCCATTCGCAGCAAAACGGACGGGGGGACGAGAGGAAGAGTGCAGACGGACGACGCCCTATCATGCACATCGTGTATGAATCAAGTCGTTCATACCTTTAGCCCGCCCGAGCGCGGGACGCCCTCAAATGAGCGCGCAGGAAGGAGAGTACGTCGTCCTCCTCCTCGCTGCAGGCCGCGTCCAAGTCCAAGGCGGCGGACAGCGGCAGGAGAGAAGGGAACTCTTCGTTGATATTCTTGTCTCCCCTTCCCCGCCCTCCTCGCGCCGGCGCCGCCGCGGTGGCGCCAGAAGCCGGCGCCGGGACAGGGGCGGGAACAGGGCCAGGGACGGGGATGGGGACGCTCGATCCGTCGTCGTCGTCGACCTCGGGGGGTCCCATCGCAGCCTCGTGATGCCTGGGGTAGGGCGCGATCGCTCGTCGATCTTCCTCCCGGCTCGTGGTGACTGAGGCTGCTGTCGGGAGGTGGATGCCAACGCCGGCACGGCGCGGCTGATAAGGGCTCTGGGTTGGGGTACAACAGGTCGTGGTGGTGGTAGTGGTGGCGGCAGCCCTGGGAGCTCGACGGAATTAGCCAGCATGGTCTTCCAGCCGATCCAGGGATCGCGGTGCTGTGACCAGGCACTGCAGAGCTGCCCCAGGAGCGTGCTCCTCCCTGGGCCCTGGAGGAATGCCTTGTCGGTGACGACGACCATGCCCTTGCGGCAGCGCGTCAGCGCGACGTTCATGCGGGGCTGCGAGTTCAGGAATCCTGGTTGTCGGGTCCGGACGGAAGACAAAATCACGTAATCCGCTTCGTTCCCTGCCAGCCAGCAGCGACGATTGAAGTTGGGATCAGTGTGCGCACGCGCCAAGACGGGAGGCGACAGCCCATACCTTGAAAGCTGTCTACGTTGTAGGCATTCGCTGATGACAATTGGCGGCCTCTAAAGCTTTGCGATAGCTGCCCGTTGGGGGTCGTAAAATGTGATGATGCAGAAATTGAGGCCACGTTCATGGTATCGTTTGGCAACCCGAATCACCATATGTACTTCTTCCATGTTCTGTGGAAACGAGCATCGACTTCCGCCTCGGTTTCACTTAATCTGGCTGTTACACTCACTTCGAAACTGGTTCCTCGCTTTGTTTCCTCGCCCTTCTGAACGTCGATAAATGCTATGCAAGAATAATCCACAATCGCATGGGACGATCGCAGCTTTCCTTGATAAACCTTCTCTGAAATGAAATTACCCAGGGGTACGGGAAGGCGATCTGCAGTAGTACAAGTGAGAACAAGAGAGGTATGGATCGAGAAAAGATCAACATTGAGTATCAAGGAAATATGAATATGCTTTCTTTTCAGATGCTTGACGTCGAAAATTGTTTCGAGATCGGCCTTCTCTGCACCATAAGGTGGGACTAACAGAAAGCCTGAGCCTGAAGGACGCGAATATACGAGATTGACAACTCACGTTGTCTAGGGTCCCCGAAAAAGCACACTTTTGTGAGCACTCGGGAGAACTTGTAAAACAGGTGCTAAAGGTTCAGAACGTCATTAACTGCCCACGAATGCCAATACTGGGATTACCATGAACTCAAAAACGTCGATCTGTGAAGCCTCGTCAATGACGAGGGACCTCACTGGGACGACGCCAAAAAGGTCGCAAGTATCAAGCTTCGGGTTGGAAAGCATGCTGAGAGTGCACAATACGACTGTGACGTCGCTAAACACCATCGAAATCTCTCTGTGCGTATTGGGAAGCTCATCTGCGCGTAATAGCGTGTCTTCTATCCCAGTATACAACTCTTCATGCCTATATTCAAGTTCAGATACAGATGGGCCGACAGATGGAGTTCGACCCTTACCATTCAAAGAGGAATTCCTTGGATACGATGAGTTTGAAACTGACTTTCTTCTTGAACAGAGTTTCAGCGATATTCTTCACTCCGACATTCGATTGAGCAATTATCCAGCACGGTAGTCTTTGGGACACCCATATCTCTGCTGCAGCAGCGATTGTAGTTGTCTTCCCCGTTCCTGGGGGGCCTGTATGATCGCATCAGTATGGGCGTGTACAAACAATGTGTGGAACAGTCATGAGTTTACCATGAGCGATAATCAGCGAATCTTGTGGATCCGTGGAAAGCATTGCACCGACAACTTTTCTTTGTGAACTATTTAGCTTCTGTGCATGGTGGTATGATAGATTGATCTCTTCATCGCGTCCAATCCCTTGGCAGCTCCCGGGAAACCAGATAATGTTGACGAACAACGGTGCCTTGCGTTTGACCCTGAGAGAGAACAGTAAGAAATTATACTGGGCTGATTCTGCATTTGTTCGTTCTTCCCGACCTATCACTCGAATACGAGTGACGTCGCCCTTGAGAGGTTGCCTTGTCATGGCTGATGAACAACGGCCTTCAGCGCCCTTGATATTCGCATTTACAATGTCCCCATTCTCTAGATGGATCTCTAAATGCGTCTGAAAAGAACCCATGAAGCGTCTCCAGCACGATCTCATACAGTGTCGGGCATCACACACCTGCTTACTCGCTCGGATCCGTGTCTTGTACCTGGAATTATGAACGGTCAATTGACCATCAGGATCCGTCAGGATCTGGGAGAAATCATTTTCTTGAACTCGTGGCTTCAAAAAGTCGATCCGAGTGGCTCTAGTTGCTAGATCAACGTAGCATTGGAGCATCTGCCAAGGTCCGGCGGCAAATTAGCGCTGCAACACTAACACACCCTGGTGAAACCTCACAGGCCGGCTGACGAATTGCGTTTGCAATTGTTGGCCTAACCGCACGTCTGGAAAGGCCATATTGGCAGCGCTAGAGGCGGAGATAAGAGGACGAGGACAGATGGAAGAGGGGTTCAGTTTACTCACATTGCCGTGAACCAGGCACGAAGGGCATAGTTTGGTCGCGGAGCGCCAGCGGAACGGGCGCCGCTACTCGGTATGCCCCCATCCCATCGGTCGTTGATACGTCTTGCCTTGGCTGATACGCTTTTTGAATTCAAGAAATTGCCCGGCGTTGTGATATCTTGGCGTTTCGAGTTCATGGAGAGAGTAGACAGATCATAACCGGCAACATTGGAGCCCAACAAATATGCAAGCAAGACAATTGTGTACGGGAATTCAAACCCTGTGAGGTAGGGAATAAACGAGAAAAGTTTCTGCAAGGTCTTACGCTGTGATAGGGAAGGTGGTTGTGGTACAGAAAGACAGAAAACGTTGTCTCGGGTGGCAAGAGCCAGGGTCTGGATGCGAGGTCCTGCCGGTGCCAATTCAATGGACACCCCCACGGCGGAGGGCGATTCCGTCGGAAGTGTGGCGCGGACGTCCACCTCCATCTCAGCTACTGCCGCAAGCGAATAGTTGCGAACAACGGCAGAAGGCGGCGCTCCAGGGATTTCGGATTGATGGACTCTGGTAGTGGTGATAGTGGCAGACATAATGTCTCGCGGTCGGTGAGAGAGAGAGAGACAGGGAGACTCTGGTGGTCGGCTAGAGAAGGGTCACCTCGAGGCTGGGGGAGAGGGTATTGATGGTCCCACGCCACAACTGATATGAGGGATAAAACGTCGATGGATGAGGCTCACGAAGTTCCATTAAGAAGTGTGAGAGGCAGCATGGCGCCGAGGACAACGCGAGGAAACGTCGTTCCGAGGGTAGCTCGTGGCTTGAAGAAAGAACAAATGGTTGACCACGCTTGTGTCGTTGCAACTAGTTGAAGTTGAAAGCCCTTCTTTTATTCCAGGTCCCCCTTCGGATTCGTTTGTTTTACATTTGCTATTGTAGTTCGGATTCACAGGGAGGTGCTGTATGCCGCATGCCAACGGCACGGAGTGTTGATTGGGTGACCATTACGTCAGACCATTGTACGCCGCTCTCAGCACAAAAAATGGCGGAGGTCGGGCTCTCGTCATCACCTGAATGACATGCATCATTCGTGACACGCTCCTTGACGCCGAAGGAACGTGAGTCGATGAAAGTACCTGGTACCATCATATATGAAGGTCTTGGAGTTTGGCAGTTGATAGATCGAGTCCAGAAATATCGCAGCTGATGCGCTAGCAGTACAATAACATAAGCATAAGCAGATGGTGAAAGGCACGCCACACCAGTAACAGAACGACCCCTCGGAGCTTTGGCTCACCCGGAATTTCATCTTGGTAAAGGATAGTACTACTCGTAGGCACGGATCGTCAAAAGAAGGATAAACAGCGGAGGGTGGAAAGATCACAATGAAGACTCCCGTCACAACGGATCCATTGACGGGAATGGTGAGTAGACCTCCGTCGACTGAAAGAGGGAATAACTAAAGGTGGCTAACAAGCGTCACAAACGTTTCTGCGACTCGAACGAAGAAATGACGAGCACACGCCCCTTACGTGGTGACGGCGGTTGTCCGGGCCGGCCAAGCCACTGTCCGAGTCGCCGTCGCCGTTGCCTTTGATAGTCTCGACTCGGCTCATCATTTGTCATATTTCGTGATTCTTCCGGACCTGGGTCACTGTCCATGTCTCCGTCAGTTGAAGATAATACAGCTCTTAGTCCAACTGCCGCCACAGAACAGAGCCCGCAGCATCAGGTCCAACCGAACCACCATTCCTCTCCTGATCCGTCATCTCCGTCATCTCCAAAGCCGCCAATCCGCGTCAAACGGGTTCCTCCTCCAAAACCAGGGAGTATCGATAAGGATGCACAAGACCTAGTCATCTCATCCCTCCGAACCCAGGTTCAGGATCTCGTCTCCCAAGTTACAGAGCTCAACAACAAGCTCGTCAAGTCGTATGACCGAGTGTCGGACCTGGAGGATGACCTTCACGTAACATCTTCCACACTCCGTTCCTCCTCCATAAAAATATCCCAGCTGGAACTGGAGCGCTCCCAACATCTGTCGGCGCTGAACACGGGCCTCCTGGTGGAAAAGACGCACGTCACTTCCGAACTTACCCGGCTCATGGAGAAAGCCACGGAGGAAGCTGCCAGGCGCGGACAAGCAGAAAGTGCCCGAGCCGACATCGAAAAGGACCTGGACGACGTCAGCGCGGCACTGTTCGATCAAGCGAATACCATGGTCGCCGAGGCCCGTCTGGGGCGTGCCCGGAGCGAACGCAAGGCCGAGGAGGCTGAGCGTGCCTTGCTGGAAGCCGAGGATGCGGTGAGGCTCATGCAGCAGGAATTGCAGGCCCTTCAAGGAGAGAAAGACGACGCAGAGCGTAGAATGGAGAGCATGGGCGCAGCCATGGGCAAGGGAAAATGGACAGAGCGGACTTCATCGTCACCAGCCAACGCGCACCCTCTGCTCACGTCCCATGTGGCCTATTTGGAGTTCCATTCCCTGATATCCCATCTTCGCGGGTTACGGGCTACGTACCCTCAGCCGCCGACTATAATCTCTTTGTTGGGGCTGCCGTTTCTAGCTAGGTTGCAGCTGGAGGATACGTACGTCTTTATCAGCGTGGCGGTCTTGGGAGTTGTATTGACGCTTTTGGCAGGGACCCAACAGTCCGCCTCGACATGGCCTCTGCCCTGAATTGGCTCTCAAGACGTTCGATCATCGCAGCTATCCAAATTGGACAACTAACAATCGAACCCATTGCGACGCAGACCATCTTGGCGTCGGCGACGTCTCCTCAACCGCCTCTCGCTGTCAATGTCCTTCATGGATCGAACAATGCCAATCTGTTGTCCTGTGGATTATGTGGCCATGGCATTGTACCTCAAAGTGAACCAAGTCCTATTCGAACTGGTTACCTCTCACGGGCGAATGGCGCTCGATTTGATTCCTGGTCGTCGTCGATTTTCAGAAAAAACCCGGTAACGCCATCCTCTTCGGAACCGCCGTCTCCTCCGCCGTACCATGATTCGTCATCTCTCCCTGCCCAATTATATATTTTCCGGTTATCAGAACCCTCTTCCGCGTTCCCTTCAGCACTCCCACTATGCACCTCGGGGTGGTGTCTAGCTCGGCTACGGGCCGCCTGCACCCTTTGGTCTTTCCTTCGTACTGGCGTCCTCGAGAGGATCTGGGAAGAGGAAGTATCGATTCTGCCGCCTCCCCCCCACCGAGAGATTGAGGGTGCGAACGTCGACAGACCCCCCGTCCCACCTCGGAGAAAAACAAAGGGCTCTGGATTCTGGGGTGTCGCATCCTCCTTCGGCTTAGACCGTGTTTCAGGTTGGGGTGAGCTTGACAACAAGAAATTTGAGCCCGAACCCGAGAAGCGGCGCTTCGTTGCACCACCACTTCGTTCAATGTCCCCTGGGCCAAGCTCGCTCACCCCACCTCCACTACCAAGCCGAAATCGTTCGAGAGTGCGTACACCAGCACCCGCGGACAGTGGTGCAGAGACACGGCGATCCTCGGGGACAGAGTCCTCTGCTAGAGGGTCCCAATCGTCTGCCTCGGACCGCCCAGAGTTGCCTGTCGCTTTGAAACCAGAAGTGTCGCCGACGCTTTCCAGTCTTCTGGTTTCATCGTCAGAGGACGCTGATCGTTCGACCGAGAGCATCCTTACTCCCTCCGAAATTCTCGCACCTGTGGAAACAGCGCCTGCTGTTCCCTCCGAGTCCTCAACTTCTATCGTGCCTCCGGGGTCGTCCCACAGCACTCCTGTGGCTGCATCGGTACCCCTTCCCGACGATATGAAAAAGACCTCCGGCGAACCCGAAGCACCGCCGCCCGAGGTGCTGTCCCCAGAGCCCGTCGTTGTACGTAAGGAAGCGTCAAACCTTGAACATGTCGAGGCGCAGCCTCACCCGCCTGCCGCAAGCACAGCGCAGCCTGTGAGCCCGCCGTCACGGACCGGTTCGCCCGCCGCACCGCCGCTTCCCCGTCGCGCCGCCGCTCGGAGGGCCGTACCTCCTCCACCCCCAGTCGTCCCACCACCACCACCATCCCGCCCCGCACCAGCTGCAGAAGTGAATCCAACGAAGGTAGCGGAGCAGCCAAACGGGCACCACGTAGAACTGGAAGCGCACGCAGAGCCCGATCTCAAAGCGAACGTGCCCAATCCTGTCTTCGCTCCAGAGTCGAGTCCTCCTCCTCCTCCTTTCACGGATTCACCAAAGGAAAAAGAAGCCTCTCTATATACGTCACCAGTGCCCGAGGCGAACGGATCCGCAGCGCCTGCGGCGTCGAGGGCCGAGGCGGAGATCATCACGACGACGACGCGGGAGAGAAAGCGGAGCTCGGCGGCGACCCACCCGGCGAGTCCGCTCACTCCGAAGACATCCCACACAGCGGCGCCGCCAGCCCAGAAAATCTTACTGACGGCGCAGGCGCCACCGCCACCGCCCACGACCCGGAAGCCGAGCAGGAGCAGGAGCAGCAGCTCGGGCTCGAGAGGATGGCGATGGCAGCGGCAGAGGAGCGGGCCGCCGCGAGGGCGCGTCTCCCGCCGCCTCCGCCGCCGCGCCATCCCCGTCCGGTGCGGCCGACGGAGCGGCCGGCGCTGTCGTCGGACTGGAGTTCTCTGGACGGCACGGACACAAAGCACGGAAAATCCCACGAGCGGCGGGAGGAGCCTGGGTTCGCGCCGGACGGCACTGCGTATGTGGGCGATGGGACGTGGGAGGAGCGCACGTGGAAGGAACTCACGCGGCTGCGCGAGAATATGTTCTGGGCGCGCTTGGGCAGCGCATTGTGAGTGAGCCGCTTTTTTTTTCCTTTTCTCTTTTCCTTTTTTTTTTTTTTTTGGATATGTACGTTCATTTCCGTCCGTGAGGCGCAAGTGTTCTTTCATGAACTTTCTTTATACCCAGTTTTTACTTTACTTTCCCTCTTCCATGTTCATCTAAGCTTCGATCTCGAGACGACAGGATTGAGGAGTTTTTTGTACATTCGTGTGGTAGTAAAATACAAAGCTCGGGTTGATAGCATATTCACATATTCACACCTTTGTCCATGGTTGTCTCAAATCTGTTAGGTCATGGCGGCACATCTTTTCTTCTGCACATGAGACTTATATACATTCTGCGTGCGGTACTTCATAAAATACATCTGGAGGAACCTACTACCACATGGAATGCATCAATGGCACGCCAATGTACTGTAGTATCTTCAAGCCGGGCTCGATTCGGTCCGCTGGGCGCGTGCCGCCGCAGATTCCTCCTCGGTGGACAGAACAAAGTCATACTTGAGTAGCTTAAACTTGGAGCCGTTCTGGAATCCACGCTTGCGCGCCTCCGCCTCGTCATCCACTTCGATGAGATTCTACAAAAAAAAGTCAGCTTGCGAACAAAGCAAAAAAAAAAAAGCCACGGGCAGCGTTTCACTCACCACGACCAGAGACTTTTTCACGCCAAAGACGGGGTCACTCGAGAGAAACACGTCGCCTTCTGGGTACAGCGCCGTCGTGAGCTTGGAGAAACCGGGGGCCTCGATCATCATGTGCAGGTGATTCGGGCGGACGTTATGTCGTCCCAGCCTGACAAGCAGTTCGCCCACCGTACCCTAATCCATCACCAAAAAAAAAAAAAGGCAAAGCGCTTGAGCGGAAGAAGTCCCAAAAGACGGGTTCGTGGAAGTGGCACGAAGTAAAAAAAAAAAACGCACACCACCTGGGACGGGATACGCGATGGGGACGATCGCGCGGTACCCGTACTTGCCCTCCCCGTCCGTCGTGAGCTTACCGCGGCAATCTGGCTCGGAGCGATCCGCGTACTCCGTGTCGTAGAAGCCTGTGGATGTGGTGGAGGCAAATTGCGCATTTGCGATGCGGCCGTCAGGTGGACGGAAAACGCGGCGTTCGAATGTATTGGCTCACTCACCCTTGTCGTCCGCCTCCCACGTATTAATGACGGCGCCCGGGATAGGCTGGCCACTCGAAGTGAGCACGCGCCCCTCGACGTACATGTGCTCGCCCTTCCCTTCCGACGCGATGGACTCTCCGAAAGCGACTGTAGGGGAAGGACACGGGCTTCCAGTTCCGCGCGGGGGTGCGGTGTGAGAGTGGGACTGACCATCTGGTGCGTCCTCCGTAAAGAACGGGCCCAGGACGCTGCTCTCCGTCGCGTTCCCGACGCGGGGGTTGTTGACCCCGTCGACGAGGGCGGACACGCCGAGCGCGTCAGAGAGGAGGATGAACTCCTGGCGGAGCGGGGTGCACGCCTGGCCGGTGCGGGTGAGAAAGTCGATCGTGCTCATCCATTCTTCCGTAGTGAGGCTGCGGTGAGGAGGGCATAAATAAGGGAGGAGAACAGGGACGACGAAGAGCACGTGCTTTGTCTCGGTGACGAACTGGTGCAGCTTGCTTAACAGATTCTTGAAGACGAATCTGACGCGTCTGCCCTCTCGTGCGCTCAATTATGTTATAGATCAAGGCGGATCACGCGATACGCACGGATTCGGCGCAAGCTCGGTAAGTTTGAGGATATTTTCCGTGATGACCTCTGGCCGGTCTGGGTACTGGCAGCGCAGACCTAAATCGGAAGTCTACGGACATCGACAGCCTCTTACCGGAAGATCCAGAGTGGGAGGGGGAGGAGGAATGCCGTTGGGCACGGCGGCGGGGAACTCTGTTGGAGACATGCTAACGGATTGTGTGATCAAAATGAGTTCTGGATGGGCTTATATAGTGGAAGAACGAGCAGTCGCGGGCGGACCATACATGCATACACACCCGTCCGTCGGATCATGATTCAATCAACACCTCGCCTATCATGTTTCTCGTATTCTCGAACATCACTACCTCGTTGGAACATCGAGCGCGTACTGCACGGCAAAACCATTCACGCAACAACTTGCCAGTGGACACGGTGCCCTTCCTAGAGTTCACGCTTCTGCACCTCTGGCACGGACACGTCCAATCCCACCCCTCATTGATAGTTTACTACGACTAGGGGGTTTCTTCAGGCTAAAACGGATATCGCTCTAGAGGTATGCGTCGCCTTCGTGTCGTACGCTTGCGGGAATGGGGACATCAGTCCATCATGCGCAGGCGACTCCGCCGGACGCTGTGTCATCCTAAGATCAGAAGCAGTCGAAGCAGCTGGGACGCCGGATGAACCCTATTGACAGCATCACACAGATGGCATAGAGAAGCATGAGCTGGAACGGGTGCAATTGCCATCCAAAATTGGTCCTCAGCTCGCCACGGCACTCTGGCACTAGTACTGTACGCAGCTGTATGTTCCACATACAGAGTATCGTGTAAGCTTGACGTGGAGAAGCGCACGGTCGTCCAATCAGCAGGGAAGAAAGAACATCGGATGCGTCCAAACAAAGTGCTCACCGCTTCCTTTCCCTCCGACAGGATCGACTCGCCAAATGGGATGGCGGCATATGCCGGAGCAGTGAGAATGCGTGCAGAAAGAGATAGGACGAACGATCTAGTGCTCCTTGGCTACAAAAAAAGCCCAGGATGGATAGGGAGAGCAAGATGGAAGGCCTGGAAGGGTTTACGCCGCGTCACGTCAAACCTCGACAGAGTGCCCATGATACTAGTGTGCTACGGCTGCACCCACTTTGTCTTGCAAACCAGCTTTTGATCGTCCACCTATGCTGTGCCTCGATTGCTTTCAACCGGAGCGGACCCATACATCGTACATCAGCGTTCGGATTCGGTGTAAGTTCAGTCACACTGGTTACGTCCGCCGTGATATCCTCTGGTCCCTCTGGGTGAGCAGGGTTGAAAGTCGTGAGAGCTGCGTTATCCGTACGGGGAAAATGGAATGAACGAATCAAGGGCGGGCCACCGGACTTATCGTTCTCCCACGGAGGCTATGAGCGCACAAGTGAGCTCTAAGTGTACGACCCGAGGAATACTAGTAGAGATCAGCTCGTATTTTGATAAAATGATACTAAGAAAAGACTAGTGAGCGTATGTATCTAGTGACTGTACATTTATTTATCGACGATAGGTACTCCTGTCGTTGTCCCCTATCATGCGAGGTCGACCTACGAACGAGAAGACCCTGGGTGAAGAGTTAGCAAACCATTCTCATACAACGAGGGAACGGAGCGAGACATACAGTTCCGCATGTGCACCGTTCTACGGGCCGCAGTCTTCCCGCCCTTCCCCGTATCCTTCGGGTTACCCTCGGGCTTTTTATTATTATTCTTTTCCTTCTTCTTGCCTCCATCGGCGTTACCCTTCCCGCCCTTTGCCGCTCCGGATGGTGAAGGCACGGCTGAGGGACTCTGAGAGGGCGACGAGGCAGGATTCGCATTCCCTGCATCTTGTTTGACAATGACGCAGTTACCAAAACCTGCGGTTGTAGCAAAAGCGACGAGGCAACGATTTCCCTCGCTGCCACCAGCGCATTTAGTATTGGGGGGAAGCTGGGCAGTGATCGACTCTGTCGAATCATTCTGAGGACTCTAATAAACGTCAGTAAATACGAGGATAATGGATAGAGACCTTGATACATACGGGATCACCATTGACGAGCATTTTAGCTGCGACGAAGTTCGTTCCTTGCCCGGACACGTCCACTTGGACCGTCTTTATTGACCGAGAACCGTCGGAACCTCTGATTGCACATCGGATCAGTGGAACCATTTACTAGCAAGAACTCGGTGAACAATATCCTCACCCATTGAAGTTGGTGATGGTTGGTGAAAAGGATCCATCTGGGTTGACAGGAATAGTAGTGGATGAATCGATGGCTTGTGCGATGTTTATATTGCCGCAGGGCTTGCCATCAGAAACGCGGCTAACATCTTGGCGTGTCGCTGTACCCCCGAGACCGGCAAAAGGATTAATTGCAGCATGAGCATTAGCGGAGTACGTCAAAGCAAGGACGAATATGGGGGCAATGAAGGACTTGGGGAACATCTCGACAGGTGATCGAATAATGTGAAAAAGCAGGTAGGGCCAGCCAACTGAGGCAGAATGAAGTGGCAAGGGTAGGAAGAAAGAGAGAAGATAGAGATTGCGAGGAACCCGTCCTCTGAAAGTGTTAGGTTGGAGTGGGGGAAGAACGTAGTGTTGAAGGGACCATGGCTGAGGCTTTTATACACCTGTAGAACAGCCAGTACTGTGGAGCCGAGCTGGATAAAAGACGTTGCCCCGACAACGGACGCTGTGGTCGGCTATGGGTGTGATTCATGATTCATGAACAAAGAAACTAAACGACGTGGCCTAGCCACTTCCACTTCCACAGTTCCACTTCCACGGCAATCATGGTCATGATCATGATTCAACGCAGCCGCAACCAGATTTGTAGTGGACACAAGAAGGTTGATGACGATGCTCATTATCAGAAAGCTAAGGGCATGATTTCCTGTCAGTCGAGTGAACGAGGGGCACCATTGTTCTTCTTACCAAGTGGTCGAACAAAGGTGGTCGAACAAAGGCCGAGCGTGGGAGGTCAATGCATGCCACGTGACAGCCCACGAAAGCGGGCGTTCCGACGAGCCGCCTTCATAGGGTTCTTCCTGGCCTCGATGACGAGCAAGGCTCGCGACCCCCCGCCCCACATGTCCACGGGTCCACCGCCCTCGAGAAGGTCCCCAGGCCGCCAACCAAGCGACCGGGAGCCGAAACGCCAGCGTTCTCGGTCGCCCCGCCGCAATCGGCGGTCCCGCATGGACTCATATCGCCCGAGTGCAGCCGCCTCGCGCAGGGCATACCGCGCTCGCAGGAGCAGGGAACACAGGCGGAGGGATAGGGACTCCAGATCGAGGTCTTTGTCCAGGTCGGTATCACGGTCACGGTCACGGTCGAGGTCGAGGGACAGAGACCGAGATTATCGTGGGCGGCAGTCAAGGTCACGCACAAGATCGAGATCTTGGGAGCGGGGGCGCGCGCGCTCTGACTCGAGGGGGTCACGATCCCGCTCTCATTCTCATTCCCGGTCCCGCTCGTTGTCCCGCTCGCGATCGAGGTCGAAGTCGCGCGATAAGCAAGGTGGCCATCGAAAGCGCACACGTCGTTCTCACACTAGGAGCCGGTCCAAGAGTCGCAGCCGTAGCCGTAGCCGGGAGCGCAAGCGGCGAAGAAAGAGAGGTGGGAAGAAGAATGTAACGTATTTTCCCTTTCATCTTGGGTGTCGCTATCTTATCCGATGTGCGTCTTGCAGAGGGAGAAGAGGGAAAGGAGGAAAAATGGGATGGCGTCGGCTGCGGTCGTGGGCAGTCAGTGGGGCAAATACGGTATCATTAGTGAACCCGAGTACGTTCGATTCCTCTCTCGTTACTGTTGCTGGGAACACCATCTGTAACTTTGTCTTGCAGCATTTTCACCAAGGAGCCAGAATTCCGCGCGTGGCTTGTAGAGGAACGCAAGATGAATCCAGAGAGGATGTCGAAAGATCAGAATAAGAAGGAATTCGCTCGATTTGTTGAGGACTACAACACTGGTTCGCCCTCCTGGTCTTTCGTAATTCTCGTCATTGACAGCAAGGCTAAACACTGCAGCTACTCTACCGAACGAAAAATTTTACAATATAGAGGCCTATGAAAGGCGCATGGATGCGATGCGGGCGGGCGAATTTGTACCGCCCGCAAATGACAGCTATGATGCCGAGGCGGACATGCGGGCACACCAAAACAATCTTAAGCGGGCCCCGGTCGAAACTGAAAGCTATCTCGACAAGGACCAACTCCAGGAGCTGCGCCGTGTCCAGCGTGAGCGTGTTGAGGTGCGATAAAATTCGATTCTTTAATCGCCACCACCTGGACCACTGACCTTGACCCTTAGGCCGGCAAAATGAAGCAGCTCGGGATGGATGTCAAGGCAAACATGGGTGTACGAATGGATGGCCCTCTGCTCGATGGTTGATTAACGTTGATCGTTAGAGGGCATCTGCTGTTGTTCTTTCGTTTGATTATTTAGTCGAAATGTGTACATTCCACATGCATCATGATTCATGGATGCATGCGTTCCACGTTCAACACCGCGGTCCTGCCATCATGGTTATGTAAGCCCTCTTCTAGCGCTCGCCACAGGGCATGTACTGTACAGCCCTGGTAGACGACGACTTTCAAGGACCGCAGTCAGGTTGACGGCTTCGTCTTCCCCCCTGACTATTCCGAGTGATGGTTGACATACTCATTATCGGCGCAACCGGTTTCTGCGGTCGTCATGCCGCGCGCTACGTCCTTGAACATCCAGACCGCTCGAAGTATACTGTCGGTCTAGCGACGCGATCTCGCTCCAAGTTTGCTTCCGTCGGCCTACCAGTCGACGACACCGTCCAGATATTCGAAGTCGACGTCTTCGATGAGCGAACCATCGAAAGTGCTGTCAAGCAAGCCAAAGTCGTGCTCAACTGCGCCGGCCCGTATTGGCACTACGGCACTCCAGTGGTGCGGTACGTGTCACGTCGACAGTAACTCCACCAGTGGCGACGCCAGACTGATCCCTACTCCTCAAGCGCTTGCGCAAGGAATGGTGTACACTACGTCGACATCACCGGGGAGACCCCATGGATCCTCGACATGATCAAAACGTGAGACGCGTCGGCCCTCTGCGTGCCCATTGCCGTCACACGACTCACAACTCTATTAATTTTAACCCTTCCTGTTGTTCCGCGGGTCGGCGAAATACAGGTACGACTACCTCGCCACAAAAACGCACGCGATCATCGTCCCCTCCTGCGGCGTCGACTCAGTCCCAGCAGACGCAAGCGTGCACCTCGCCTCCAAGGCCCTCGCGCACGCGCCGCTCGGCACGAGCACGACCGTCGTCACGACGCAAGGCGGCGTGCCGGGCGGGACGCTCGCGTCCTTCTTCGCCATGTACGACGACGTCCCGCGCGAGCACTTCAGGACGTCCATGAGCGACTGGGCGCTGTCCCCGTGCCCGGCGCGCGCTCGCCGCCGCCGCGCCTCGTGTACCGCCTCGGCCGCGCATACGTCGGCGGCGTCTTCGTCTTTGGCGCGTTGAATCGTGCGGTCGTGCAGCGCACCGCGGGCCTGCTCGAGCTTGCGCGCCTACGCGCGCCGCGCGCGGGCGGCGGAGGCGGGGCCTCGGGGCCCCCAGTGGGTTATGGCCCCGCGTTTACGTATACCGAGTTCGCGCCGACTGGCGGCGTCGTTAGCGCGTTCTTGATGAGCGTCGCGATTGGCGTGACATTTGCCGCGCTCACCGCCATCGCGCCCGTGCGTGTTGAACTTTTCCTTGCACCTGTTTGCTCCAATCGACCCCTCATCGCGTTTATAGTTCCGGTGGCTGTTCAAGCGTCTGGTGACGCAGCCGGTTCCGGACCGGCAGACCAGTACGTGGAGACCGCTTCCCTGTAGCGTCGGGTGTTGACACGCGAACGCATCTCTCAGTACGCTTGAGAACGGGAGCATGGAGTACGTCAACGTGACGGTGTCGGACGAGCCGTCGCCTCGGTATGCGAAAACAATCATCAAAGCTCGCGGGGATCCGGCACGCTGCTCACCGCCGCGTTGGTAGGCGAGTCCGCTTTGGCGCTGCTCTTTGACAAGCTCCCACCGTTAGCGGCGGAGGGTGGCGTGTTGACACCCATGACGGCCTTTGGAGATAGTCTCGTCCGCCGTTTGGAGGCGAATGCCCGGTTCGAGATCACAAGCGGGATTGTGGATAACCCTGATGACGACATTAGCGGACCATCTTGAGACAGGATTTTCACTGGCACAAATTATGTCGCTCTGTATTACAGTATTACAGTACTGGCGATCTCGCTAGCACATGTCCGTTACCCTCCATTATATTGTAACCGTGCATGGACCCTCCCACCCCTGGTACACAGACCACTCACTCTTCTACAAATACTAATCGGACACAACCATCCATTTCTATTTCGCGTTGTACTGGCCGCTTCCCGACGCCGAAAATGTCGCCGTCGAAGCAGGGCGAGAGAGACAGCGCAATCGACGAATCTTCCACATCAAGCACACATGTGCACCAGAGGTCGTAGATGGAATGCAGCGGCGAGGGAGAGGGGGCAATTGGGCCGCCCGGGGTCTGCCAGCTGGACTGGACCACTGTCTGGTCTCGACAGGCTTCTCTGATGGAAGTTTGCAGGGGTCGGCTCCGTACAGAGTCTGAAGGAGGGCCCATTCCTGACCCTGGACCCGCTTGCTTGCTGGGAGGGGGTGAGGCCTCTAGAGCAACATTGACGCGTGTGCGCCCACATACGTCCTATTGTGTGCACAAAGCAAGGCCATCAGTAAAGGATGGTCTACCGCGAGAGTCTTGTGAGACTCACATGGACCCTGAAGGCGTGCGTAGACGACATTTATCTCTCTCCGACAGGTTCTCGCGGACAAGAAAAAAGAGAGGCGAAATTTTTGGAGAGTAGACGATGACGGCGGTGGTGCAAGACCGGGCGAAACGTGGTGGGTGGCGGGGAGAGCGGGGGTAGGAACGCTTGGGGAACAGACTCAGGGTCGATACGTTCACCCATCCGCTTCAATTAATAGGCATAAATGCTGTGCAGGCGTGCGTGCGTGCGCGCGGAGTCGGTCGGGTTGCACTGCAGCAGAGACAATTAAACGTGGCAGGGGCCGACGAGCGGTCAGGCCGGTCAGGTCGGTCAGGTCTCGAAATTGTGCGATGTGCGTGACAGGATGACAGGTGTTGCCTATATTGCCTGCCTGTGATGCGCCCCCATCCACAAGTCTGTTCTCGGATGAAAATGAGAATGATGGAATGGTGTGGCGAAACGCGCCGCTCCCAACCTTGGCTAATACTGCTGGTTCGTCATCGCTTTGCGCTTCATTCAAGGCGCGGCCGTGCATCATTACAGTCATGTCATTACAGTGGCGGAAAATGACGGCGCCTCCCTTGATGCATGCTGTTAAAGCTGTGCGCTGACCCCCGGATAAGAGTAAGCGGAGCGGACGAATCTCGTTTTTTGGGTCCACGATTTCTAAACTTTGGGGGATGTCGCGGGCCCCACCAGTTTCAGAGTTACAAGCGTAGGCGTCGCATAACAAGCCATCAAGCCATCAAAACATCTCATTTAGGTCCGGCCCTAGTTTTAGCAACACTGTTGTGGCAGCTGTACAGCGCGCTGGCGTGCGTGTCAATGGCCTTTCAAAAAAATACTCGGTTGTTCAGCCGCGTGATACGCAGCCCTTGACTTGACAGTGACCAACAGCCAACTTATTTCCGCCTCTGGTGGGGTCGTGCGGGCTGAAAACTTACCGAATCCACCAACTGGTCGAATCCTCTTCCCCGCTGGCTATCCATCGGACACTTCTCTGTGTCATTCGTAGCCGGAGAGGCCGTGAGTCCCATCATCACATCACAAGCCTCCTGCTTGCAGTGCCCTGCGCTGTGCATCAGCGGTCCGTGTTCAATGCCCTTTAGTTCCTCGATCATGGCAGTTCAAGCACTCTTCTCCTCGTCCATCCTTATGTTCCTCCCCTCTCCAGGGCGTGGATGAGGCCGGGATGCGCGAAGAGCAATCGCCGCTGATCTTGGTGTTGTCGTCGAGAATCTTCTGCGCGGGAGACACGCATATTTTTTCCCCTGTCATCCCGGAAGCGACAATGACTTTGTGCTCAGCCGAGCGGGCTTGACAGATAGCGCCAATTTTTTTGGTCATGGAATTTTTAGGCGTGTGGTACTCACCTGCGAGGGTCACTCTGATGAGTTGCCGTGCATACCGATCGCAAGCCCCTGTATTGGAAGCAAGCCGGCGGGATTGTGCACACCGGAGTGCTGGATGGGTGCGTGTCATCTGGAGCTCTTCTATGTCGTCTTCTGTCCGGAATGGATGCCTATTCGACGTCAACCTTGCACTAGGCCAAATACAGCAAACGAGATGCCTGTTCGGCCATGCTCGATCCACTTGTTGTCCCGCCTTATCCTGGCTCTGTCACGCACCATTCCTCCGTAAATAATCAGGTTTGGATAATCTTTTGATGACTGTCTCTATAAAATGCGTCGGGAACTGCCTCTCCGTTCCCCTCGTCTTGCGACACTGCCGCTCCTTTCGTTTCGCTTTCACGACGCTCGTAGTACTAGCGCTTTTTCTCCCACACCAAAAGGCCATGCTGTCCCCCGTAAAGATCGCTCTCTTTGCTTTCATCTCTTTTGCGACACTAGCCCTCGCTGTTCCTTCTCCAGCGGGTCACGTCAATGACCCCAAAGCTCTCATTATTAGCGCAAATGTCGCCCTAGAGAAGATCTTATTTCCTCTTAGTCCGTGCTGCCTCCCTTTCAATGCTTCGTGCGACTCATGCTCACTGTCACTGCGTAGCCCATCTGACCGCTGCAAATGCGACATCTGATTGCATTGTCCCCGTCATCAATGAGGTGGTCGAAACAGTCGACGAGCTCATTATTGCCCTTCAAAATTCAAGCCTCTCTGGCTGTGGCTGCACTGGGCACGACATCATCAAGCTCGTCGCTATCACGCTTGAGGTCTCACTATCTCTATTGCTATTTTTTTCTCCGACACTTACAGTGCTATGTGATAGATCATCTTCAAAGCTCTTTCCATTGTGCACGGTTCATATTCTGATCTAGGCGTTCTTCTTGGTGACCTCATGTGAGACGTCTTTTTCGTCAGTGTCTAGGAATACTTCTGACTTTTGAATACCCTACTCGCCGAATGCAGCTCTCGCATTCTCGTACTCCTTGACGTAGTCGTGGCGCTCGTTGGTGGACTCGTCGGGGAACTCCTCTTCCTCCTCCTTGGCAAGAATTGTGTGGGGATCCTCCTTGACCTTAAACTCGGTGCTCTTCTCGATTTTCTGGGTCTCGGGGGCCTCCTTGGTCATCTGTTGTAATTCTGCAACCTCAGGACAATATACCCTTTCTTTCTCTTTAGTCCAAGGACTCGCATTCGTTTCTTGTTTCGCTTTCCCTTTTACCACAGTTGGACACTTACCTTACGACCCCCATTCCTTCACCCCCGTTCTTTCTACCTTAATTCTGTGTTTTTTTTTCAAACAAATAAACGACCCTGTGTTACGCCTGAACCGAAATTGAGTCTGTACCGGCCAACGTACTAGCAACCATTCTACTTTCCGGCCACAGTATACCCACTAGCGAGATCTTTAAGGTGTTGAATGGATTAGCACAGGATAAATAAATCCATGCAATCCCACCATTCTCATCGGCCTTAACCGAGCGGTCAACCGGTCAAGTACTGCAGTGGAAAGGGCCAAGAGGATTCCAACTTGCAAGGACGGAAACCATTAAGCATGGGGATCATATGCGAGGTCATATATGCAGCAGCTCGACAGACTACGAGTCCCGCACGGGTGCAAGCCCTCGTTCAGATGTTATTCAATTTCCCTTTCCCTCCATCATGTATTATGATGTATGGTGCCTTATCGCTCTCACGAATCCCAGAATCGGCGACCGCCGCGTTCTGTGTAAAACCCGTATTCACAGGAGTCCCTTAGTAAAAGACAAGGAAATGCAGTTGCAAGATCGGTCTGGAGCTCCAACATCAAAATGCCAACGGAGCGGTTCGTGCCAAGCCAACCAATTCGAGGACGTGTTCAAGTCTGGGGGCCGAGATGTCAACGAACACTATTCAGCCAGTCGCTGTCGCATCACCGGGTCTTTGATGGTATTCCGAAAATGCATGCGATCGAACTAACTTATCAGCTGAAAACAACCGGGTGAACTTGACACGCTCTTTCTGCGACGGTGCAGTAGAAAAAGAAATGCAAAACCGGCTTCTAAATTATGGGGTGTGCTAGAACCATGCCCCGGTGAATCGCGGTGGGAAAAGGGAGAAAACCAACGAAGCAAAAGTCGAAATAGACATACAGTACCCATGCCCATGCGAGGCCACGGGAGCCGTTATCACCATATTTCCCATTCGGGTAAGGCCGTAAACGCGTAGTAAAGCCCGTGGCGAATCGAAGCGTGAACAGAACCTGAACCTGCAACTGTTGCGGCCCCCAGGGGAAATGTAAAGGAATGTCCCCGGTGCGATGCTTTATCAGCGTCGTTGTCATTTTAGTCGACTGGGCCGGGATCTTTTGTGTCAGTATCATGTGCCCTCCCGCAGTTCATGCGTTCATGTCTGACAACCTCGTTCAAGACAGAGAACCAAAAGTCACAAACGATCTCATGCAGCACTGGCACCACGCCCGAGAAGAATGCATGCGGTTCCTATATGTTCCTGGTTCAACGCTAGTATAGATGAAGTGGAGCCGACCCATACGCATTCTGCGCTGTCTGTCACATACACAACTTTCGCAGGCGGGGGGGTCAGCTATATGATAGGCACCGGGACCGTACCAGTGGAGGATGACGCGCTGACGACGAGGAGCATGTGACGAAGCGTGGCAAGGAAACAATTAGAAAATGGGCAAGAGGATGAGCAGCCCGAGATCAAAACGAAGCGTTGATTTGTCGCAAGATCGATGGATAGAAAGATATGATAGTTTTGTATCGAACCTATATCTAATGTATAGCAAATGAACTCGATTACATCCGGGTATGATGGTGCGAGCAAGGGAGATATTGTAATGAAACGTTCCTATGTAGCAACGCGTAGTCCTCTATCAGTGTATCCGATAATGATGTTGTTCCGGTCAGTCGACCATCCCTTCGTCTCTCCGCTCCCAGATACCCGACAAAACAACACAACTACAGACATAGTAGATCGGAAAAGTCACAGTCGTGGTACGTACTCATATAAGTGATCGACATGATCATCGCCATCTCCGTTCCGTGATCATGCAAGCTCCTCCATCGCAGTCGCATATGTCCCGCTCTGGTTCAGCGTGCGCTCGTACCGCCGACGGCTCTCGTGCAGAGCAAATGATGACGCTGCGAGCGTGAAAAGAAGAACAGGTCCTGAATTGGTAGCGCCTCGGTCTGAAAGACCGCCTGCATGAAAGGGACGTAGACGAGTCCAAGCTGCGATAGGAACGAGATCGCGACGGTGATCAACAGCATCCGGTTCTGCGTCAACCCACAGCCGAGCCCGCGATTCTGGATCGCTGAGACGAGATCGAGGAAGACGAAGCAGGAGAACGTCTGCGCAGGGGGTCAAAGAAAGGGTATGAGAAACGAGACCTGTGAGTACTAATGAGAGGGGAGTAGCAGGGGATGCGTACCATCGTCTGATCGTGGCGCGACATGTCGTGATCATCCGAGAACGCAAAGTAGTAGATGAAAAGTGTGCCGGTGACGATTATGGTTGCAGAAAATATAACACGAATGAGGATACGTCGGTCGATAATTGGTTCGTCCTTCTTCCGCGGCGGTTTGCGCATCACGGCACGGTCAACGGGGTCAACACCAAGCGACTGGCTTGGAGGGCCTAAGGGACATATGTTAGACCACGACTAGGAGACGGAGCGCAGTTGCCAGCGCGAGGACGACACACCATCCATGAGAATGTTGATGAACAGAATTTGCATAGCGTTGAGCGGATTACTCAAACCGAACATTGTACTCAGAGTGATCAACGTGAGCGCAGCGGCAGCAGTACTGAGCTGGAAGGAGAGGAAGTTTTGGATGTTGTGGTATATCGATTTACCTATACCATCGGACCGAATCAGTCAATGAGCGTGACGAATGAGGATGAAATTTTTTATGACGCACCCTCTTCCACGGCCGGCAAGATGGTGCTAAAGTTATCATCGACAAGGATAACGTCGGCAGCTTCTTTCGCGACGTCCGTCCCGCTCTTGCCCATCGACACACCAATATCCGCCATTTTCAGCGCCGGCGCATCATTCACTGCACATCAATCGCAAACATGAACAAACTGCACCGCGTCGCGAGGGCAAGATACTCACCGCCGTCGCCCGTCATAGCGACGACCGCACCGCGCGCCTGGAAAGCCTCTACGATCGCCATTTTGTGCTTCGGGCTCACTCGCGCAAACACGCTCACGCCGCCCACGCGCTCGCTCAGCTGCGTCGCATTCATGCGGTCGAGTGCGGCGCCCGTCAGGCATGCGTTCGGGTTGGTAGCACCGCGCAGCCCGAGCGACTTGGCAATCGACAGTGCCGTCTCCTCCGCGTCGCCCGTGATCATGACAACTTGAACACCACCGCTCTGCAGGAGGGCGACAGCGTCCGCAACGCCCTTGCGTGGTGGGTCATACATCGCAACAAAACCCGCGAAAACAAGCGGGGCCGACTTCTCCTTGTCCGCATGGTCGTTAGTATTATTGGGCGAGGGCGACGATGGGCGGGAAGGCACAATTGCTTCTGCGCTGCCGTATGCCATTGCAATCACGCGCAACCCGCGCGTGGCAACAGCTTGCGCTTTACCCGCGATCCCAGAGCGTACGTTGGGGTCAAGCGGAGGTGTCGAACCGTCTGCCACGTGGTAGAACTTGCATCGCGGGAGGAGTGCGTCGATGCTGCCCTTCAGGTAGTAAAATTCCCGTCCGGGTCCAGATCCGTTTCCGTTCAGATATGAGTTATTGGTATTGATGTGGCTCGCGTTGGTATGGGTTCCAGAGACGGCCATGCTCTTCGTGTCTGAACTGAAGGGGCGTTCAAACACGCGCTTGAAAGTCTAAAGGGACAA
This sequence comes from Russula brevipes, assembly GCA_022496215.1. NCBI lineage: Eukaryota > Fungi > Basidiomycota > Agaricomycetes > Russulales > Russulaceae > Russula > Russula brevipes. Next base: position 109,807 of record WTXF01000069.1, on the reverse strand, counting down.
TTCGGTATGGCTGCAGCGACTAATGTTCATACGTTGCATACCTGCCGGGGATCGGGGAGGCCGAATACTGACAGGACGTTAAGCAGGGCGACGTCTGTTGCATGTCCGACATAGCTGCCATCCTCGTCGTGCGATATACTCGCATCATTGCACAAAGCACCGACCTCAAGGGTTTTGCGTAGAGCAGGCGAGACATGCGCCGGAGGAGCAGGTGATGCAGGATCAACGTAAACAAGCTCGTCGACCGTGTACAACTCTGTGACAGTTTGTTCGTTGCGGGTGAGCGTGCCTAAAATTAACCATTTCAGCTTGACAAACGAGAATGGGGAGAGGACGAGGAGCGTACCTGTTTTGTCCGAGCAGATTACAGACACGGAGCCGAGAGCTTCGACTGAATGAAGTTTCTTGACGATCGCTTTGCGCTTGGCCATGCGCAGCACGCCAAGTGCAAGTGTCACCGTTGTCACTATAGGCAAGCCTTCTGGGATTGCTGCAACAGCCAATGACACTGGGCATTAAGTATAACCGATGAGCTTTCATCCTCCGGAGTCAGCGACCAAATGCACACCTCCAATAGTAAACATGTCGAGCCAGGCCCGCCGTTGGAAGACACCAATGAGACAGATAATACCAATGATTCCAAAGGAGATTATGGAGAGCTTCTTCGCAAGCTCATCCATATTGTGCTGGAGCGGGGTCCGCCGCTCCTCGATATCCTGCATCATACTGAAGATGACACCAAATTCAGTCTGGGATCCCGTGGCGATGGCGACACCCGAGCCACGGCCTGCACCACATGGTTGATGTTGATAATCAATTATTCGTTGCCAACAGAAGGACGAAAGGACGCACCACTCCGTACTAGTGTGCCCATATATGCGATACATGATCTTTCGGCCATCTCGGTGCCCTCGGCACATGGGGCAACATCCTTTCTCCGTGCCGTGGTTTCACCCGTCAGACTACTCTCGTCGATCTCAAGGTCGACAGCAGTGAGGAGGCGCAGGTCGGCTGGGATGCGGTCGCCTGTGGTGAAGGTGACAAGATCACCCGGTACAACCTCATTCGCAAGGAGGTGTATTTGTTTTCCGTCGCGAAGGATGTGACAGTGGTGTGGAACAAGCTTGTTGAGAGACTCAAGTGACTGTTCTGACCGTCGTTCCTGCACAAAGCCGACTAGGTGGGACATGTTCTCAACTGAAGTACGGCCTATAAGGCTAGGACCACCCACCTGTGAGGACAATGACGACGGCGATAGTAATGCTGATGGCATCATCAACGTTACCCATGATGGCGCTAATGACAGCACTTCCGCATAAGAGGAGAATAAGTGGGCTCTCATAAAACGTTTTCGCAAACTTGAGGAGAAGGGGTTCTGGGGCTGACACGGCAAATTCATTATAGCCATAATCCTCGCGAAGCGAAGGAATGACGGATGCAGTTAGACCGTGCGTAGTGGAGGTACCGAACTTGGAAACGACGTCCTAACGTGTACTATTCGTGAGGAAGAAACTGAGGTACGGGACGAAAAAGGAACGCACTTCTGCATCGTAGCAAGAGTACTGGGCTGACGGTGTTTGATCTGCCTTTGGAGCAAGTTCGTACCCATTTTTTTCTGGACTATCTCCATATTTCACCCTCTTGACCAGGTCGACCACCCTGTCCCAGATGCCTGAGGGACCTTGCTCTATGACAGAAGAGCGAATGCCTTCAAAGTCAGGGAAGTTGGCACCGTGTGGGGTCATATGACCGCCAGTGTGCCGTCGAAAGGAGGTGCTGGACCCAAAGTGCCGTTGTGCATCAGGAGCAGGTTGCATTTCGTGTTCATCATCTGGGCGCGAAGAGAAAAAGGCGGACGATGGGGGGGAGGAGGTGCGAGGCGGGTAGGTCGGCTGTCGGCGGGCATAGGTGGATGCGGATGAGGTAACATAAGGAGAAGTGGTCGAGAAGGACGAAGCATTGGGATCGTTGGTGGCCGGCATCAGGTCGCGCTGGTGGAAATGTCTCAGAATGAGAAATCACAGAGGGAGGCGAGTGACGTACCTTTCAGCACTAAGCGAGCGGCTATGGTTATTGGATAGGATACAAGACACGACACACACAAGGGGCCAGTGTTTGCTGATAAATAAAAGGGGGAGAGAGGAGAGGAGGTGAGCGTCGTTGCTGTGCAGACGAAACGGGCGCCGAGATTCCGCACAGCATCAGTCGCGGTCGCGGCTCCCCTGAACGCCTGAACCGGGTCTCCTCCTAATCCTCACATTCATGTTGACACTTTCTGATGCTTTTTCCTGGACTCTGGTTGTGAGTCGTTTGGTAGATCAAAGGGAATGCTCAAGGCTTTGTCGCACTCAGACACGATGCTGCAGTAGGTGTCGGTGTTATCTTGACACTTACTGTAGTGCAGGGCCAGCGGCGGCAGTACGTGCTGGTCTCATCGCGGGTCAAGTCATGTCGTCAGCTAACATTCGGACTCATTTCCACGAACTTGACTGGAACTTCTGTCAGGGACTATGGCAACTAGTATTCAAGCTGGTATCGGGACTGTCGTAGCCAGGGTTTGTTCAGGTTTGCGAGGGCCCAGAGCGTTGCCCATGGGTGGAGCAGGTCCCGCCGCTGTCACCGTCGCCGCGCGGGCGTGACGGCAACATCTGTTGGCTTTGAACCCAGCGTTTTTTCTATTGCGCGCAAGCGTTGCCTCAGACGTCGGCGCGGGTGCAAGCGCTGCGGCGAACCTCATCCGCCTGTGAGATTAATCGCCTTACCGTTCGAAAAATTCCTCATGAGTCGTAAACTCTGTGCTCCTTTGTACCTTGCACTGTTCATCCTTGTGGAACCGGGGGGCCACTTCGAAGACAAGAGGCGGCTATACTAGAGAGAACTTTCGGACACACGCTGATTTCGAGAACTGGGGTGATGGTTGTTTACCTTTTATCAGAGATAGGTCTGTATCTATGAAAGACCATCCAAGAACTTGAACGTCGAACAACCTTCCTGAACTAGCTGGGTTCTCTGACGACTTCGTTTCTCGTCTTAGATTGCACTGGGTAATCAGGCTCTCATGGGTGAAGCCAGTGTCGAGCTCTCGTCGTCGAGATCGTACGCTACCTTCCCATGACGCTGCATTTACGTCGGCTTACCCTTTGCAGATTCCCCGCATTGAACCCCCATATATGCAATATATCACCCATCACCCAGCCTCCTTGACACAGCTTACTTCCCCCCTCCAAACCCCTGCGCTTGCCTCGTATCACGCCACAACACGCACCCTTGCTCAACAGCTCTCGCATGCCTGGGACCTTCCATAGCCCGTGCAACGCTTACTCAAGTATGCACCACTATTGCATGCCATCATCGATGGCACACCCGGTTCCCATGGTGACAAGGAGAATCTTCGCCGTGCCGAAGCTATTCGAGGCAGTCTCGCACACCATCAACGAGAGTCGACGGCGGCGTGAGATTGTCAAGGAGGTTTTAGCCGCCGGAAAACCCGCGGAACTGCTCAAAAAGGAGGGTCTTGGAATCGTGGGACGGGTACGCGGCGGTGTCACCACGCCCCGAAGCATATCCCGTACCGCCAGCGAAGAAGCTGAGCGAGTCACGCAAATAGAACACGACATAGCCCGCACGGACAAGTTTATACAGAGATTTGCCAAGGAGACGCTTGAGTGGGTCAAGTCCGTGCAGACCCTCGTCTGCACTTCGTCTGTGGGCCGGTGATCTGTCTCGGGCCTGACGTCACCTCGGAGGCCTTTGATGCTTTCTTGGTCGTTGTCAACAAACAGCTTACAATACTCTGCATTGACCTCGAAGCTCTTATCCATGAGCAGCTCTTACTTTGTGTAATTGTGTTCTCCTCGTCAAACACCCTGCCCTACTCATCGAAATGCTTCATCCTCTGGAACCCCACCATTACGCTTTTCTGCAGCAACAATCCCGCTAAGGGTCGCCCACCACCTGCCCCAAATGAAGCTTAAAATTTTATATGTCGTGCTACGCGCTCAGCTAAGAGAGCCGCCCGCCTACCTCTGCATGGCAGTGTGACATTATGCGTGGGCAGGTTAGCAAAGTGGTGGGAGGCACGTCTGTGGCGCGACGTGCGCACACGCTGGAGCCACCTGTGGGAATATTGCAAGAGCTGCAGGGTAGTAGCCATCGCGGTTGTATTGGTTCTATATCCAGATCCAGTGAATATTTGACTTGCTCCGTAAAGAAATAAACACGCGTGGGTAAAACATACTATATTTGGAAGGTGGGGCCAAAAGAGAGTCGAGACACTCGGCGGTGTCAACATCTGCTATGCTCGAGAAGAGAGCGACCATCAAACATTGAAATTGACGAAGAGAGGTGCGCGGGAAAACACAGCTCGCCCCAGCTCCAGGCGAGTGGACCTATCATTGGCTTACCAAAAATAAGCAATCACGGGCGCGTGGGCGCGTCCATCTCAGGGGTCTCACCTTCCTTCCTCACCGCAGTCAAGATCAACGATCACAGGTATGCCAAAAAACAGACTTTTCAAAGTAACTGACCAAGGGGGCACCCATTCGCCGCTTAGTCTCGCCATTGTGGATCCGCATCAGCTGTTGTTCATTCCCTAGCATAAGAAGTCAACGCACACATAGCCAGGGTGATGACTGACGACCTCCCGGACGATGTCCTTCTAGACATATTCGGTTTCTATGTGGGTCCATGCGAAGGGTGGCGAAGGCTGGTGCACGTGTGCCATAGATGGCGCAACCTCGTGTTTTCGTCACCACGTCGTTTGGGCCTGGAACTTCTCTGCAAAGACCGAACCCGAGTGAGGGACATGCTCCATATCTGGCCAGCGTTGCCCATATGCATAATTGCCTCGTATATATTCTCTCCAGGGCCGTCGCCGGCGAGAATGGATAATATCCTCGCCGCGCTGGAGCATTCCAGTCGCATCTCTCGCATCAGGCTCCAGGGTGTTCCGAAATTGGATTTGGGAAGGCTCACTGCGGCAATGCAGAGGCCGTTCCCGGAGCTGAAAGTTCTGGAGATTTCGTCGAGGTATGAATACGATGAATCGATAATGGCTGTCCTTCCCGATTCGTTCTTGGGTGGATCCGCCCCTCGTCTGCGATTCCTCTCGTTGAACATTATCCCTCCTCGGGAACTACTCTTGTCTGTCAGTCACATCGTCGAACTTTTCTTGGGGTATTTTCCGAGTCCTCGGTACATTTCACCCGATGTGATGGTCGACTGCCTGTCCGCGTTGAAAAGGCTCGAAACACTTCACGTTAGATTCCAATCATCTCGATCTCGCCCTGCTGATTGGCCTGATTGGCTGAGTCCGCCTCCGCCGACACGTATTGTCGTCCCCGTTCTCGCCAAGCTTACCTTCTATGGCACTGGCCAGTATCTCGAAGACCTGGTCGCCCGAATCGACACCCCGCTGCTCAACGACCTCAATCTATCGTTTTTCACGTACACCGTCTCCGACATTCCACATCTCAGCCACTTCCTCAGTCGTACAAATGGGCTCAACGTGTTCAGTGCAGCGGAGGTCGAGGTTACCAATTCATCCATCTCCCTCGAGCTCAACGAGCCACATCATTTGGCACTGACCGTACTGACCCTCGACTGGCGCCCCTGGTTGCATTTGCAGCTTCCATCATTGGCCTTGATATGCAGCCAGCTTTCGCCCTTCCTCTCTCATACGGAGCAGCTTGACCTTATCTGCATCTTCTCCCGTTCTGAAGTAAGGATGCAATACGTAGAAGCCACTCTATTCCTCAAACTTTTCCGGCCATTTACCGCCGTGCAGAGTCTCTATGTGTCCGAGACACTTGTGGCGCCTGTTGTACCTGCACTGCTGGAGCTCACCGGGGAAATGGCTTCGGAAGTGTTGCCTAACTTACGTAGTCTGGAGATACCTGCATCAACACAAGATGTTCTGCGGCCATTTGCTGCCAAATGGCGGCTCTCAAGTCCACGGGAACAAAAGAGCAAAAAAAGGAAGTATGATATGCTCGAGTTGAACTATCTACAATATGTAAGGGTGTATGTGCGCTAGGTTCAGCACTAAACTAGAATGGAATACTGTCAAACAGGTGAACCACTGTATTCACGCACCGTCTCGGTGCAGATGGGTAAGTTGTCGGGCGATGTCGGCTTCTCTATTCGCCTCGCTATTGCTCATCCAGTCGATCGACGTGGCCGTCGGACATGTGAGGTCCGAGTGGGATGAGGATGTGAAGGCCGGCTTCAACTACCCATGCTCCGCCAGCGGTGGTGCTTGTCGCCTCGGGCGCAGGCATGGCTTGCGTTTCTGATAAGAATTCCCGGCCTGTCAGGTAAGTTTGCCAAAGGTTTCCCCCCACTTCTCCCCACCAAAGAACCACCAGTGACGCGGCATCTAACTTCTCGTAACCATTAGGCTCAATGGCAGCTGGCAGCTGGTTTGTATGCCGACATCGGTAAATTGGTAATGTCGTGGCTCAGCTGGAAGTCTGTTTGCTGCAGCCCAAAGCCGCGTTGCCATGGGTGGAGCACTCCCTGCCGTCATCATGGCCATCATCAGAGTGCAATCGGTGGCATGGAGGGCTAGTGCTGGCATTGCTAACGTGAAAGTGGATGTGGCGGTAGGTACCCATGGTCGATGGCATTTGACATACTGCTGTTGATCCGGGGCAATGAATGAGTGATAATAATGATGAACTACGGATCGTCCCCGGCGAGGGAGAAGGTGAGGTGTTGAACGTTGAACGTTGAACGTTAGACTCCCGTTTCCTGTTTGGAAGCGACACGGCAACTGACACACTGGCACTTTTCCCGTTATCTACCATCCAAGTTTGTACTCGCAGTAGGTCAACTTGAGGCCACTCACTGGATCCATGGACAGGATATGTAATTGTCGTGTCCCCTTCAACGATCCGTGACCAGTAGGGTGGTCTCCGTCCGTGCCTTCGATAATCGCCATTAATGTGCCATCACTCCTGAGCTTCGAATGTCAGTGGACAAAGTTCTCTCGGCGACGGGTTCGACATCTCTCTGCCGACCATTCAATCATCTCTTTGAGGGAAGAATGGCTTGTTATAAAGACGGCGTTTTCAATCTTCCTGTGCGCCACTGCATAAAGCCACTCTGAGGACGGGCACTCACAAAGTGGTCACATTCCCCCTCGTCCCACCATCAACCCAGGTTTCTTTGCGCCATTCTTCTCTGATATCTTTCACCCCCGATCATCATCCTCACCGTCTTTCCGAGTACTATTCGTCACCCCCGCTTGTTCTCTCTCTTGGCTTACTATGAACAGGAGGAACGGTGAGTACTTGAGCCATACTACCAGTTGTTAACAAGTAGCCCATCGTACTCAACACTTTTTGTCGCACTCAGCCCAGACACCTTTAGCTGTAGGCCTCGGCGCGATGGCTGGGCTCTTGTTGACGCCCGTAATACTCCCTGTAGCCGTGAGTGCGATAGGTTTCGGCGCTGCCGGTCCCATTGCAGGTAAGCTCTCACTTTCTAACCCACTGGTGAGGTAGCATCCAACCCATCGGAACTACAATTATCAGGCTCGGTAGCAGCCGTGTGGCAGGCCAGTATCGGCAATGTCGCAGCAGGCAGTCTGTTCGCAGTGGCCCAAAGCATAGGGATGGGCGGAGCAATCTCCTCCATAGTCACCGCAATCGGTGCAAGCGTAGGTGCAGCCTCAGCCGCAGCCGCGGCGGGTACTGCTAGCACATCGAGTGGTGAAGATGCCGCCTCGGATGATGAGGATACTGCCTCAGATGGTTCTGGTGATGCTACCACCCAGGGCTGATGTGGAGGCGTCACCGATACCTATAGTCTTGATTTAAACCCACCATTGCAGCAGTCTTGTAAATCCAGTGTTGCGTCCCGCTATCGTATCTTGCTTGTCCTGCCTACCCTTCCTACCCGGTCGAACAATCCTAATCAAGGTTATTTGGGCACTTGGCATCATGACGGTTATGAGTTATCGAGCCCGGTGAATGGGCTGACTTTGTTGAGCGCTAGAGGGAATAGTCGGGCAATGAACGAGTGTCGAAAGTGATGATGATTTGAGGGCAATACGAAGCCCCTTTAGGTTGTTACAAGTACGCAATTTCATCAGCTGTAACAGTAATTTGAGACATGAAGTACAATACCGAAACATGAGAGTGAAACATGTGAGTGAGCACAATAGCGGCGCATGGGCACGCATGCTCTGGAATATTGTAGAAACGACCTATTGAACAAGCTTGAGACATCGTAGGTGAGACTGTAACGGAATAACCCTCTTTCGGGGAGGCGCAGATGAAATTCCACATGGCATGCTGCTGTTGATCCGAGAAATGGCAAGCAACTGATGGCACATCAGGTGTTTGAAAGACTGGAAGGAGGCAGGCGAGTGCGCCAGGAAAATCTAGAAAAGTCGTGGAGGAGGTGGAGGCCGCCGTGGAGATCGCAGGCGTCGAGGAGGACATGGGTTCTTGCCTCAACAAGAGCGAGTGCGGGGCCTGCACACACTCGCGACCCCTCCGGTTCTTTCTGACACGCACTTGAAGGGCCCCAGCGGTTTTGGGCGCGATTCCGAGTCCGAGTCCGAGGCGGCTGAGGCGCCGCAACCGCGCACGGTCGAGGCCGTATGCAGGGCAAACTGGCCCGCACAAAGACGACCGACCGAGGCGGAGCGGACCCACCCTGAAAAGTGCTGCCACCCGAGGTCTTGAGGAGGAGCGTCCTTTGTGAGGGGGCCGTCACGTCGCCAAGGGGGGCCTGGCGTCAGAATTTGAGGGCGCAGGCGATGCGCCGTTGCTGCGCGCCGCAGGCCAACCGCTCACCCAATTTCCAGTCAGTTCCAGGGCACCAAAGTAAGGGGTGCCCACTCACCTTCACCATTATTGTCCCAGGCCACCAGCTCAGTGGCTAATCTTCAGGATTTCGAGCCCCTACGGAGTCGAGCACGAGAGCGTCCGGACACGTGGTTGTGCTGGGCAGTCCCCGCTTACAAATCAAGGCCACTGGGGCGCTTGCGCGCTTGGCTAATACTGCAGTGCTACTGCTTGGCTGTCAACAATATTAATGTCGTGTGTGAACACACACATTGTTCAGTTGCAACTTCGAATTCGCAACAACTTCGCACGCCCGAGTTTTTAACAGTCGCCTCACGAGGCAATGGAACCACATTCCTTTCTCCCACTAACCCTCAACCCAACTGACTTCACATCCTCCCAAGTTCTGAAATTCTCTTTCTCTTGAACAAACCCCTCGTCATCTTCCAAGTGTCCAAGTGTCATCACTCCCACTTGTCAGCTTTCCAATGAGTTGTGAGTAACGGTGCCACACTGGCACTTGAGTCCGCGTTCAATTCTTGTCACACTTAGACTGGAGACCTTTGGCCATGGGTGCTGGCGCAGTCGTCGGCAGCTTGTTGGCACCTGTTGTGGTCCCAGCAGGCCTTGGCTTGGTTGGATTCGGCGCTGCCGGTCCCGTCGCCGGTGCGTTCTCACCGTCTATCCACTCATGAGGTAGTGTCTGACCAACCTCTGGAACATATCAGGCTCGCTGGCAGCCGGCTGGCAAGCCAGTATCGGCAGCGTCGCGGCAGGAAGTGTTTTCTCGACGATTCAGAGCGTAGCCATGGGCGGAGCAATCCCCACCGTTGTCAATGCCATCGGCGCGGTGGCAGCGGTTGGCGCGTCGGCTGCTGTATATTTACTTTGAATTTGTTGTGATACTTTGTACTTCCTTCTGCGATCTCCAGAAAGTTAGCCAACAACGGAAGTTGTGATCATGTGATTCCTTCTCGCTTTTTGTACCGTTGTGCTCTCCCTGTTTTTGATACCTTTATATCAGTGCGAAAATCCCAGTACAATCGTCTGCCCACTGAAACCTGTTACCTGGTGTGAAGAAATGGACCGTGATTCAGTACAGCGCCGTCGATGCAGGTGACCGATGACTTGCTTCAGTTCCGTGGATGAATCGGGCAGCTTGGAAAACAAGCAAAAGGAACGAGGCGCACCCAGCTGCTATGAATCTCCTTCCTTTCCGGCCCTACGAGAGTGCAATATCCCGTTACCCAAATTGTCTTCTTCGAGGCGATCTTCGCTGTTCTGTTCTTTTCTGTGTTGTTCATGTCGAACGGCATTGAACTGTTGATCTCTCCCTCTGTCTGGACAAGTCTAGCCACAATCGGCTGCCATTCGTGTGGCCGTCGGCATCTCCTTGATACATGTCGAGGTCCCTCCTGCTCTTCACTGCATTGGCTTCAGTAGTGCCACTGTGCCTGTCGCCGGTAAGCCCTTCCAACCAATTGACTAGTAACGAGACACCCCTCGAAATATCAGGTTCAATGGAAGTGGGTCGCAGGCTAGTATGGACAGCATCGCAGCTGGAAGAGTGTTTGCAAAGCCACCTTATTTACAAGACTCAAGACTCTTCTTGTAGACACTGGCACCACCGGCATCTCCGAGTCAGTGCGGAACAGTCTTCTGGTGAATACCCCAAGTCATAATTCCTGTCTTCTTGTCTTGTCTTCCAATATTTCGCTCTCTTCTCTGTACGAGATCCCTATATGAAATTAACAATAAAGCTTGGACTATGGTCTGATGTGAAGATACGGATTTGGTATACCTGTATTCCTTCTAAGCCGATCAACCAGCTTTGTTATCCTTCCATTACCTGACGTCCGTAGTACCAGTAGCTACACACGCCCCTGCAAATCCATTCGACCTACAGGATAGGAGGATGGACAGACTCGGACCACCTGTAGGACGCACGGGTAACATTGACGGCGGCTGCTCTGGAGTGATTGGTCGGAAGTCAAAAGGACATTGAAATGATAGTATTACCGTGACAGCAATCCGCAGCCTTCTGTATCATGTTTGTCACTGAGCCCCGGCGGAACTTTCTGTTCCGCGCTGCACGACCCCCCTATGACAGGCGTCGTTCCGATTCACCAATCGGCCATTCAGCTGCGCCGCAGAATGTCTTTCCATGAGCGCAGCACTTGAGCCCGCCGTCGAGCACGTGTGATTCGCATCGAAGGAAGTCGCTTCAACGAGGCAATTGAACCACGTCCCACGTTCCTTTCTCCTACACTACCCTCAACCCAGCTGTCCTCACATCCTCCTTGTTGAAGTCTCGAAATTTCCCTTTCACTTGAACACAAAACCCAGGCATCCTTCGCCAACTTCCAAGTGCTTGTTACGTCTCACTCCCGCTCTCGTCAACCCTTTCCCGGGGGCTTTTTTTCCGATGGATTGTGAGTAATGGTCGATACAGGCACTTTGAGTTCCACATTCAATTCGTGTTGCACTTAGCCTGGAGACCTTGGGCCATAGGTGCTGGCGCAGTCGTCGGCACCTTGTTGACACCCGTCGTGGTCCCAGTCAGCCTTGGCTGGATTGGATTCGGCGCTGCCGGTCCTCTCGCGGGTACGTTCTCACCGTCTATCCACTCGTGAGGTAGCCCCCGACCGACCTCTTGGAAATATCAGGCTCGCTAGCAGCCGGCTGGCAAGCCAGTATCGGCAGCGTCGCAGCAGGGAGTCTGTTCGCGACAGCCCAGAGCGTAGCCATGGGCGGAGCAGTGCCCACCATTGTCAGCGCCCTCGGCGCTGGCGTGGGCGCCGCCGTGGCTGGCATCGCGTCGGCTATTGCGGACGGTGCTGCCGATGGCACTTCGGTTTGTTGGTGCAGGTGTTCGGTTCACCGCTGTCGTCCGTGTTGGCGCAGACACAGGCGTTGCCGCCACTGGTGGCGTAGACGTCACCGCTACCGGCATTGTTGGCACAGGCACCCCCGTGGTAGGAGGCCTCCGACGAATCCAAGCCCATAATTAGCCATCACAGAAAGACCGTCTTCTGCGGTGTCCAGCAAGTCGGCGCATGACGGAGACTACCCAAGTTGTGATCCCTTCTCGCTTTTTTGAATCGTCATCGCGCTCTCCCTGTATTTGATATCTTTGTCAGTGCTAAAATCGCAGTCGAATCGTCTGCCACTGAAACCTGTTACCTGGTGTGAAGAAATGGATTTTAGTACAGCGCCGTCGATGCACGGTGACTGCTGTGGACGAATCGGGGCTTGGAGAACTTGGCAAGCAAAAGGAACGAGGCGAACGCAGCTGCTACGAATCCACCTTCCTTTCCAACCGGAGTGCAATATCCCGTCGCCCAGATTGCCTTCTTTGGGGCGATCGTCGCTGTCCTGTTCGTTTCTGTGCTGCTTCATGTCGGGCGGCGTTGCGTTGATCTCTCCCCCTGGCATCGTTCCAAACAGAAAAAGACCCATGAGAGTGGTGACTGACTTGATCTTGCTGCGATTCGGCCCTTGCTCTTTTTTTCTATCATATTTGTGGCGGTGGCGTCTGTACTCCTTCGCCATCGGAGCTACCTTGGCTGCGATCCAGGGCTCATAACTATATTCTGCCCGTGATGCAGCCACTCCTTGTCGTCGACACATCGAGAGCCTCAATGCAGTGAGGCCATAGGCGCTCACTGCACCACCTCCGCTACCTAAACCATCGAAACTGAGATAATATGCCAGCTGTCGCGCTATCCCCTTTGGAGGCATCGCATTTGAACCTTGTGGTAGAAGTAAATCACCGCCGTCTTCATCAAATGAGCAATGATAATGCATTAATGATGGTTAAATGATTCACCGCGTCTCACAGCTACTGGCGCTCACCTACAGTGGCATTACACTTTGCTACATTGTACCCGCCATGCAATCTGCAACACTTGCACGCTGAATACCCACATGAGCTTCAACTTGGCGCGACGCTAGAACTGCCTGACCCTGCCTTGGAGTGCTTGCACTTGCGTACTCCCTACTTTGAACGTTCATCATTTGACAGGTACAGCCACGATGGGTAGTACTCGTAAGTCTTGTCTAACCGTGCGGCCTGTGCCATTATCGATAACCGAGCCAATTGAACAAACGTCATTCGACCCCTGCCCCTGTTATTGGCACCACATCGGACGCTCACAGACCTCACACAGATGTTGTGCAGGCGCCCATCACGGCGCCAGTGATTCTTGCCATTGCTAGCTTCAGGCGAGCGGATCCTGTGGTTGGTAAGTTCAGGGCAAATGACAATCACCACTTGCGGCCGCTAGACATTCAGTTGGCTTATGCATGTTGTATCCCTCTTCCGGCCAGCATCGCCGCAGGAATGCAAGCAACGATTGGGAATATTACAGCCGGAATGTATTTGAAATGGTCCAGAGCGTTGCGAGGCCGCCATCGCCGTCGTCGACACTACGATCAGTGCTGCGGGTACGGTTGAAGTTGGCCGTTGAAGCAGCTAGGTCCAAAAAAAAGTGACCCACGATTTTATCTTGCCGGTCATTTTCCGTATGACCTTGTTGTCATTCACGGCGTGCGTATAGATGGTCTGCAGCCGGCAGCCAGAACGATGCTGGCCCTTTGGGTTAAATGTCGTTGTGAGGAGAGCCTGAGCTTGCAGGGCACGGCAGGTTGAGCTATAAGCCTTTTCCAAAAACGGCGGGGTTCACGGAAGTTCTAGCACGCTAGGTGAAGCTAGATCATCGGAACAGACTAAGCCGCTAAGGGATTTGTGAGACGTGGAGCACGGAGGACTGACAGACGTTGCGCGGTGAGGCCTGTCAGGGGTGAAACCGGTGAAGAGAGGGGAGGTCTGATGGGCGAGAGCAGCCACCAGCTGGTTTAGTTCGAGAGCGGGGACGTCATGTAGAATGACATCAGAACTGGCGAGAATGACGCAGTGTGCACAGCAAAAAAGCTGCATTATTACATAATGGGTGGCCTGCTCATTCGGTCGATGCCGCGTGGCTCTTGTTTGTGCCTCTGCCTCCACCGGCGCTCGCTTCATCTATCTTCATCTCCAAGAAAATTGTAGCTGCAGCACTGCTCTATCTGTTTTTCCAAGGCTTTTGCGATGCGATTCGCACGGCCCTACCCTTTTTCCCCCTTCTTTTCTCGTCCCCGCTCCTCGCTCCGTGGGCCGGGAATGGGGCACGCATTTTGGTGGTGTCCCTGCGGCTGTACCACCGCGAGATTTGATTTGATACACGTCAACAACACACATATCCACACATCACAGTAGCTCGTTTACGTCTCATTTCCAGCGCTTTGTATCAGGCCTCCATCCCTTGGGTGCTGTACCATCTAGGCAACCTGTCGACGTCTTTCCCAATGCGACCTCCTCCATCCGGAGCAGGGGTATTACGCCACTCCGTCTTTTCTTCGTCCTTATGGAATAGTCGGTATTCCCAGCGATGCATCCGGCACCACCTATCCTTTTTGGAAAAGAGAAAAACCATCTTTTGGTCGAGGCCGCTCCACCGGCCACTTAGGTTCGCGGTAATGTGAGGGGAGTTTGCGGCATATAAGAAACCACCATGCATCCTATCACTCGCTATCGAGCAACACCACTTCGATGCAGCCTGCCACGCAGTCCCACAGCACCACGACAATGTCCGCCTTGCCCACGCTTGCCCAAGCTCTCTTTGACGAGCTCATTGCGAGTGTCCGCGGCGAGGTTTACCGTCGTGGTGACCATCGGTATGTTGCCGCAAATGTCTCTCCTGGCAGTCGCTCTCAAAATTTCTGTCCCGACTCAGTTTTCAAGAACACACACGCCTGTTCAATGGAAACGTTCTCAACACGTCAAAAACCGTCGTACTTCCCCTTGATGCACACGACGTATCAAAGTACGCGGCCTTATTGCCTTACGGTCTTACTACCGCCGACATGTTCGCAGGATCATTATCTTCTGTAACAAGTACGGACTATCGCCATCCATCAAGGCTGGCGGCTATGGCACAGGCGGTTGGGCCATCAATGGAGACATTGTCATCGACCTGTCCAAGATACGAGACATCGATGTCGAACCGCCACAGAGAGGCGATGGATACACCAGCTTGCGCGATACCGCCCCATCCATGAGCAAGGGCAAAGCTCGCGTCGGCGAACCTGTACCCGATCTCTCTGGTCCTGCCGTGCGGCAGCGCCTCCTTGAAGGTGTTGCTGAACAGCCCCTGTTGAACCCAGGCGACTTGCCAACCGCGTGGTTGTACAGCACCGCATCCGCCGCAGTTGCAAGCTTCCTTTACGGACCTGCACTACCGCCCGATGAACTTGGCGAGGTACCTCGTCGTCTACCGGTCGGCCGCCCAAGGCTTGACATCGCTGGCAACGCGCTTACCGTCTCTACGGACCATCTTGATGGGTCTCTCACGTCTCACGATAACTCTCCCCAAAGCTTTGTCACTGGATCCAGAAGCGGCACCGGGACTAGCACACGGTCCTCAGCCTTCTCTCCCAATTCGACGACCGGCTGGTCGACCCTTGCTACCACCCCGGCGTCCTCGCGCTCACCGCTCTCGGAGTCGGGCGTTCCCGCTGCGCCCGCCAGCTTGCCATTCGCGTGGGCTGAACCCTTCGAGACTGCCCCCTCGCGCCCTGACCCGTTCGCCTACATCGACAATGCCGAACCCCCCAACCTCGGACTTGCTCCGCCCACCCCGGTCGCGTCGATGGCGACCGCGTGGGGTGCCGATGCGCCATTGTTTGCGCATCCGCTTTTTGCAGGAGATGTACCATCGCACTTGACGAGGCCCGTGCCGCCGCACACGCATGCCTACGTTTCCTTTGGTGCGGGCGCAAGGCAGAAGGACGTCGACCAGTTCACGGCAGAACACCCCTTGGGCGGCAGCGGTGTGCCGTATCACGTTCCATTGTGCGTGGGCCTTCCCTTACATTCTCTGCTCTTGTCGCTTGTCTTCTGATTCTTTTCTCCCCCCCTTCTCTTCTGCCGCGGATTTATTGTGATAGTTCGGCTCATCCCGTTGGCGCGTCCGTAATGTTGCTCGGCGGATTCGGATTCTTGAGCAGGTTACGTGGTCTGAGTGTCGATAATCTGGTGGAAGCAGAGGTAGTTTTGGCAGACGGGTCAATCATCATCGTGAACGAGAAAGAGTACCCAGGTACGTTTGTCATCCGACCTCCGCCGTACACGGGGGACATGCATTGACTAGGAAAGTCTAGATCTCTGGTGGGGTTTGCGCGGTAGTGGCCCGGCGCTCTGCATTGCGACTCGCTATAAAGCACGCGCGTACCCCGTGGCCGTCGTCTTCGCAGGAAATCTGATTTAGTGCGTCTTCCGTGCCATCTGTCTCTGAGAGTTCGGACCTTAATGGCTTCCCTGTGAGAAGCCGCTTCCACCGCGCGACTGCACCCTCCCTTCTGCGGCACTTCCGTGATTGTGTCAAGGGTGCACCGCGTGAGCTTTACGCAAACGTGCTTCTTACTGCCGGTCCTGCAAACAAAGACTCGCTCGTCGTGATCCAAATGTGCTACGTCGGGCCGAAGGAGGAGGGCCTCGTTTACCTCCAGGCGCTCAGTTCGTGGACTGGCGAGCGCTGTTTGCTCAACGAGGTGCACGAGAAGACGTTTGTGAGCCAACAGGACAGCGTCGCCCAGGTGCTACGTGGCAGGCGGGGCAACCAGTGGTTCATACGCTCCGCGCTTATTAGTTCCCTGCCAGACGAGTTGATCAACAAGACCGTGCTCGAGTTTGCAGATACGCCTGTCGGATGCAGTGAGTTTCCCTCGTCGCCTTGTGTTTTTCCTCCGAGGCAGGCTCTGTTGCGGATATCTGAGTCTTATGTTTCAGCGTGGCTCTTTGAACTCGCGGGCGGCGCTATCGCCGACTATGAAGGGACGTGCATTCCCAAGGCACAGCGCGAAGCCGCGTTCACGATCGCGGCCCTGCACCAGTGGGAAATGGGTGTCGACGACCCGCGTTGCGTCTCTAGCGCTGAAGACGTAAGATATTCTCCAACCTTTTTTGTATCCTGGTGACCACGACTCATTATTTCCCATCCCCTTCCCTACCGAATAGTGGCTCAGCGAGACGATCAAGCCAGTGGCATGCGGCGGTGCTTTCCCTTCGGTAGGTTTTCTCCTCACGGTCCAAATAAGGCACCTCATACAATTGTCGCAACGCGCAGTTCCTCGGACGGCATGAGGTCCCCGCGCGCGTGGCCGCTTCTTTCGGCGAGAACTGGGAACGTCTCGTCGCGCTCAAAAAGAAGTATGACCCGACAGGTCTGTTCAGGAACACATTCTGGCCCCTCGACATGGATGGTCGCGAGATGGACCCGAGCGAGCACGAGCCGCCGGAGCCAAAGTTCTAAGTGGGATTCCCATGACCAATGGACAAAATGGACAAGATTTTTTTTTTTTGTGTGCTGTGCTGTATGAGGATACTTTTTTTGTGTGCGGATACAGTTGATGAGCGTTATCGCCTGGATTGTACAAGGGTGGCATAGTAGGGGACATTTCCGGGTGATGTTAAGAATCAAGACCCTCTCCGTGCCTGTCTTTGTTTGCGCCCTTATGAAAAGTCTCAAACATGTCCGCGTCCCTCGCCCTACGATTGCCGCCGTTCGCCAGGGATGGCCACTGAGCGCACTCAGCGTTGATAGTGGGCCTGAAACATGTCAGACCCCTCTGACACCGCGGGGCAAAGAAAATTACGACGTCAAGGCGCAGATGTAATAGTGCGGAGTAGTTTTCTGGGTTAGTGTGCGTATTGGACTGACGCACACCATGTACCTCGGCCAAGTCAAATTTCAGTACAGTACAGTAGACGAAACCGCACATAAAGAACGGCAATGAGAGTCGCATTAGGTTAGCCCAGGTCTCGATATTTGATATTCAAAAGGTCAAGTTCAGGAGTCCGAATATCCCAGCAGTCCGTTCGCAATCAGACGCGCGTTACGCTCCAACAACGCTCCAATTTCCCCACTTCCCGCCTCCCGCTCTCACCTTACCGCACCAGCACCGTTCCTGTTTTGGGATTCGATTTAGGGGGTAAATGGGTTACCCGAGGCACGGGTTTGGTCACATGGCCTGCCAGGCCGTTTGAAAAAAAAAGCGTGGGAGAAGATAACCATGTGAGGAAGCGTTTCAAGTTCTCTCTTTTCGGGGTGGATAAGCTCAACCGCCTCGGCCTCAATATTGCCTCGATAGTTAAAACGTCGACGCATTCATTTATCCTCCGGCTTCCGAGCGAGTCGCACTCTGGCTTCTTCAGACATCCAGCAATTTTCTGGCCCGTGTGGGCAGGGCTTAAAGGTTTTTCATTTTCAATTTGTTTTTGAAATTTACTTTGAAGAATTTTGATCACTCGTATGCGTGCAACTGATACGTATTGTACCTGTTGACTACCTTCCGACATGACTTGGTTAAGGGACGGCGATTTTGACGATTCTTTGAGCATTCTATGAAGAGGCTTCAGTATGGAGAAGGAGGTTTCAAGCGTCTCAGGTTGACTATTGGCCCAGCATGTTGACATACAAATCGGGAGGACAACTACAAACATTGGATGATATACTCGCAACTTCTAGTAGATCGTAGACCAGAGGGATAGGCCAGTGTCCACGGACACGGAGAGGAGGTTCAGTATTATCAGCATAACGCGCGGGGAGGAAGGAGTAGCGAGTACGCGTAAGAGTAAGAGTGAGAGTAAGGGTAAGGGTACGCAGTGCATGAGAAAAGTAAGAAAAAGAGTAAGAAAAAAAAAGGTAAACAGGTCCATTGTCAATCCACAGGGTACAAAAAGCTCGCAAGCAACCATCCCAACTCGTCATTCGAGTTGCGCGCGAGCAGCAAGCAGTCCTCGCCCTCGTCCACGAGCAATGGCAAGTCGCGGTGCCGCGATGGGTGTCCAGCCTCCTTGAGCACGTGATACTCGTCGTCGAGGAACAGCCTGAAGAACGGGAGGCCGTAGTACTCCACGCCCTCGGGCGGCTCGCACTCGTGCACCACTCGACACTTGTACAGTGCCTGCGCGCGGTACCACCGCGAACTCACCGTCAGCTGTGGCGCGGGCGGCATTGGTGGGTGTGCATGGTGCCGGTGCGCGTGCGCGTGCGCTGCGTGCGTGGGCGGATGATGATGGGGGTCTGGCCCGTGCGCACGCCGCGGGACCAAATTGCGCCGTGGTAGGGAGGGGAGTAGCGAGTCGGCAACAGTCGCCTTGACGTTCGTCGCGCCACCACGCGCTCGTGGCTCTTCCTCCCGTTCTTTCTCCTTTTCCCTTCCTCCGCGCCCAAACGAGTCCAGTAGCCGACCCTGAGACGGAGACCGATGCAGGGACATGGGCATGCTCTGCCGCCGCGACATTGCTTGGCGTGGAGGCGAGGGCGTAGACTCCGGCACCTCCCCGTGGTGCCCGTGTCCAGACGAGGACCTAGCGGAGCGGATCGAGTGCAAGCTCTCCATCGACGGCCGGTGCGCAACGCGGTGTGCACTGGTGTTTGTATTTGTATTGAAGCTGCGCTTCCTGCGTGCCGGTGACACAGTTTCTACAAACGATGCAGTGTCTGCGGGTGCCGAGCGTGCCGAGTCAAGTGAACCCATGGAAGCGGCTATTCGCGCGACGGTCGGGGATGGTGGTGACATGGCCATGACATTGCGTGCCTGCTTCGAGCGGGGAGTCAAGGACTCCAGGTGAATGATGTTGAGAGTGTTGAGATCGCGCGCGGCTTCTTCCCAGCGGGCCCTCCAGACACGCTCGGTCTCCTCACTCCCTGCATTCATCTCCCCTTCGACACGTAATGCATCCCACAGGTCGCTCCAGCGTGTACGCACGTCGCGCCACAGACGTGCCTGCCACTTTGCTAACCGGCCCACGCATAATGCCACGCCGCCATGCAGGAGACTGAGGTAAGCGGGTAGCTCCATGCTAAGCTGCGCGCGCAGCGCGACATATGCAATCGAGGCTTCATTTAGGGCAGGTGGTGGGCGACCCTTGGCGGGATTGTGCTGCAGAAGAGCATAATGGTGGGGTTCCAGAGCATGAAGCGTTTCGATGAGTAGGGCAGGGCGTTTGACTGTGTCGAGGAGAACACGAAGCTGAGGTAAGAGCTGCTCGTGGACAAGAGCATGGAGGTCAATGCAGAGTGTTGCAAGCTGTTTGTCGACAACGACCAAGAAAGCATCAAAGGCTTCCGAGGTGACGTCAGGCCCGAGACCGATCACCCCTCCGAAGCCCTCGGCCCACATACGCAGTGCAGACACGAGGGCCTGCACGGACTTGACCCACTCGACTGTCTCCTTGGCGAATCTCTGTATGAACTCGTCCGTGCGGGCTATGTCGCGTTCTATTTGCGTGACGCGCTCAGCCTCTTCGCTGGCGGTACGAGATATGCTTCGGGGCGTGGTGACACCGCCGCGTACCCGTCCCACGATTCCAAGACCCTTCTTTTTGAGCAGTTCCGCGGGTTTTCCGGCGGCTAAAACCTCCTTGACAATCTCACGCCGCCGTTGGCTCTCGTTAATGGTGTGTGAGACTGCCTCGACCATAGCTTTGGCACGGCGAAGATTTTCCTTGTCACCGTGGGAATCGGGGGTACCCTCGATGATGGCATGCAATAAAAGTGCATACTTGAGTAAGCGTTGCACGGGTTTGATAAGTAACGATGGAAGGTCCCAGGCATGCGAGAGCTGTTGGGCAAGGGTGCGTGTTGTGGCGTGATACGAGGCCAGCGCAGGGGTTTGGGGGAGCGAGTTAAGGTGTGTCAAGGAGGCTGGGTGATGGGTGATATATTGCATATATGGGGGTTCCATACGGGGAATCTGCAAAGGGTTAGCCGACGTAAATGCAGCGTCATGGGAAGGTGGCGTACCATCTCGATGAAGAGAGCCCCGACACTGTCTTCCCCTACGCCATGTGGGAGGACATTACCCAGTGCAATCTCAAGACGAGCAACGAAGTTGTCCGAGAACTCAGCTAGTTCAGGAAGGTTGCTAAAGATAATTCGGGTATCCTCTCGTGTCATAGGTGGGCCAAGTAAGGTGGTAGATGAGCCCGAGGCAGTCGAGAGGGTACGGAGGGACGATGAAGATGACTGAGGGGGGGTTGGAATTGGTGGTTCATGGCCTGGAGGGAGAAGTTGTGGTTAGAAAGGGCGAGTGCCCGCAGACGTGTGAAAAGTGAAAATAAAACACGTACCGAGGGCAACGGGGAGATGAACGTCGCGAATAAGGGCGAGGTCGGAGGCGTAGGCGCGCTCGGACTCGATGAGCTCGAGGAGAGCGTGGATTCGCTTGGTTATCCCGTTGGTGGGAACCTTAGGAGGTAAGGTGGCAGAGGGAGGTGGAGAGTCCCGGGTAGAGGGGCTGTCGAAAATGTTTTCGTCGGTTGAGGTTGGAGTTGAGGTGGACAAGGGGGTGATCGGAAGAGGCTTGTCGGGAGACGGGGTGCGGGGCATCGAGAGGAGGGGAGGGGCCTTTGGCTTCTCGTTGATGAAGGCGCCATCGATGATGATGTTGGTGGTCGGGAGAGAGTCGACGAGGGTATCGAAGGAGAAGGAGGTGGAGGAGCTCATACGCAATATTGGAGTGGGCATGAGCTGTATTTGGGCGTCCTTTGGAACGGCGAGGGAGCGAGCTGGTGGACGAGGACGGAGCGGGGAGCGGGGAGGGAGAGGAGGTGACTTTGAGGAGAGTTGGTCGAGTGGCCCATGAGAGGCCGTGTCCACGAGGGGTGAACGAGGCCGAACGGATGGAATCCCGGGGTCGTCTAGGGCTAGGCCTTTCCACATTCTTGTTACTTAGGAAGAATGTCGGCGCTCCGCCTGGGTGTTGGCACTGGTGACTTTTCAGAAATGAGAGTAATTCTTGATCATGATACCCGGCACTGATTGGAGCAAATACAACGAGACGAGGATGTGTGGCTGCGCTGCGGTGCTCTATTCACCCCAATGTGGGTGATTTTGATATTCTTCACGAGGACCGCAAGGTGACTGCTCGTTCGGTGTACAATCCTCTCTTGTCCCTCGTCGTTGTTTTCGCGGTGTCCCGGTCACCACCACAGTTGGCCTAGCTTGTGTCTCTCCCCGTTCTGCCACATTGGCTCTGCCCATTCTTCGCCACCAACAGACACTGGCACCTGTCACTGGCCTTATCGTCTTATCACTCCCTCGCCTCTCCTTCACCTATCCGATACTCGCGACACACCTGTCTCTATGTAGCCCAACGCGAATATTAGCTGGTGCAGCAGAGTATACGGACGAGATACCATCGGACGACACCGACAGCGAGAATCTCGGTCTAATAATATCCCTCTGCCGCACACGTCACCGTCACACCAGATAGGTAGCTGCGACACTCGGCAACGGCGGGCGACAAGCACGGAAGGACATGCCCTTTCTTGCTCATTCGCAACGGCAACAGAACCCCAGGAGCTTACCTGTTCTGTCCTTCTCAGGCCTGGCCGAAATGCGGCAAAACGAGAAAGTGCTGTAATGGGATTCGGCACAGACGGTCTTTCTGTGACCGTCATTCATATGTTCTCGGCTATTCGCTTTATCCTCGGGTCTCCCACGGCTATCATTTCCCCAATTTCAATTTCGAGTATGGTGTGGTACCCTATATCCTAGGAGCTCTACAGTACAGTGTGGACACCTGGACACCTATCGTTTTTCCAGCCAACCATGCTGATCTTCCTAGCATCCCCATTCAGCTCTCAGCCGACCCCCGGGTGCTGGTTAATTCCGGTTCTTCCATGAGTCGGACGCGCTCATGTGCGACGACGCTGCTGTCTCCTCAATTGAAGTCAAGTCTTCAACCTTCTCATGTGTCCCTTCCGAACCTCGGGTCGCGTTCGATGTCGGCTATGGCCAATGACCGCAGAAAAAAAGCTGTCGATATGGATCTATTATATCAGATGAGCGCCCAAGTCGACCACATGATGGAGGCACGTGCTCTCCTTTTAGAGCTACAGATGTGACGATGCTCTTTGGATCTTGCGGTGATACGGGTCTCGCCCTTCTTAATAATTTCCGCCAACAATGTCTGTACTTGTTCGTGCTTGTATCATCTGCTCCGGGGCGTTACGCGCGTTGACTTTCTGCACACAAAGGAAGGCGCAACACACTTGCTTGGTCCCTTATCACAATTTCCTCCCTATCACCTAGTCGAAATGCACACATGCGCGCCCAGCTCTAGAGGGGAATCATCGTTCTCAATGTGTCTGACCAGTCGGCCTGCGCACCGCAATCGTGCGAGTACGGTGCGGAGACCGGAAGCGCTCTTCCATGCCGTCCATATGCAGTCCCCCAGCGCCCATGCTACGTTCTCGGGCGCACGATCACCTCTCCTACCACATTTTTCCTGTCTCGGTACCTCGTCGAGCAGGTCGTGCAAACGAGCGTGTAAACCGCGCGGCTCGGCTACGTTCTTGATGAATAATCCCGAGGCGCGCGGCGAGACTTTCCCTTGACTGGCACATAGACTGCGCGGATTTTCACACCTCTTTCAAGTCACCTCGTCCATCTTGCGTTAATTGCACATTTGGCGCGATCTACATTACCACGCTCCATCCCCTGCGCTTCAGCTGCGTGAAGGGGAGTGTCCGACGGGTGGCCCGCCTCCTTCTCCTTCTCCTTCCCCCCCTCCCGTCTTCCGCCCTTCATTCCCTCACGTCGCTACTTTCCTGCGCCCAAGGGTTACCGCCTAGTGAAAATGGACCCCGCAGAAGAGCCTGGCGATATATAGACTAGGATCACGAAGGGCGTCTAGGCATTGTCCTCGTTCTGCTTTCATTTTTCTGGGGTGTGTAAACGCGTTTGCTGCACCGGAGTGCCTGACTCGTGAAAATCATCCTTCTCCTTAGTTATGTCCCTACTATTTCGCGATTCAAGTAGCTTGTTCATTTGACTTCATATCATAACGACAAGCACGGCGCCCGCACCTCCAGTCATCTCTTCCTCTTCTCTTGCTGGCTGACAGACAACAGCCCAGTCGGTGCCGAAAGTGATTCCCGCAACACGTGATGTACATGGCGGGCCGCAAGTCCGGTGATTTCACGAAGGTTCCCCACTTTCACTTATCCATCACTCATCCTCATCAATCACTCACGGATGAAGCTGTCAATACTGTATGCGTCCATTCTTCCTTTTACATGTGTATGCATTCCAATTTCATCCGTATCCGACTCTTGTTCTGGGCAATCTCCAGACCAAGTTTATTCACGGGCCGGCTCCCGGTGGAGACCTGACAGGTTACAAACTATCGCCGCGGGTCACCTTCCCTCAATCATGTCGCTTCTGACCAAATTTACATCTACGCGCTACTAATTTAGCCTCACCCCTTTCCAGCGGGGTCGGCACACCGTGGGGACTTGGTCAGATAAAAAGTACTCACTCTCCAAGGACCTGCGTCGCCAGTTGCATCATCCTCACTGCGGCAGTAGTCATGTCGCTTCGCAAGGTACTTCAGCTGAACAACGACATAACCATCCCTCAGATTGGGTTCGGAACCTGGCTGTCCAAACCACATGAGGTCGAAAATGCCGTGCGTTGTATTACGTGCGTATATGCGCTCGGATAACTGACATGAGCCGCGGTGCAGGTTGTGTGGGCAGTGGAAGCTGGATACCGCCACCTTGACTGCGCGTATGTGTATCAGAATCAAGATGAGGTACGGTCGTCGCCCTCGGGCTAACTCTCCTTGCCTTGCTTCTTATCACTGACCAATCAACGCGTCGCAGATCGGCACCGCCCTGAAGAGAGTCATACCATCTGTGGTACCACGCGAGGAGCTCTTCATCACTTCGAAACTTTGGAATGACGCCCACCGCCCATCGGAAGTTGAGAGACAGCTCGACGCTACACTTTCGCAACTCGGCACCCCTTACCTCGACCTTTACCTCGTGCATTGGCCTGTTGCGTTCGTCCCAGGTCGTGGACTATTTCCCGAGCACAAGAGCAGGCCTGGTGAAGCTGAAATCGATATGCACACCTCAGTCGTGGACACATGGAAGGCGATGCTCGCTCTGCGCAACACGGGCAAAGTCAAGGCAGTCGGTGTGAGCAACTTTACGATCGAACATCTCGAAGCGATCATCAAAGCGACAGGAGAGCGACCAGCAGTTAACCAGATTGAGGGGCACCCGTTGTTACCTCAGGATGATCTGGTGGAGTATTGCAAAAGGCAAGGGATCCATTTGACTGCATACTCTCCTCTGGGGAACAATCGTGAGTGGAAACGCGTTGTGAGAAAATGGCTCGGTACTGAAAACCAGGACAGTTCAAGGCCTGAGAAAGTTGGTGGACTACCCGGAAGTGAAGGAGGTTGCCGAACGGCTTGGCGTATCCCCTGCCCAAGTGCTCATTGCATGGGGGGCGTCTCGGGGCTTGTCGGTTGTCTGCAAGTCTGTACAGAAGGGTAGGTGGACTGATAGAGTAACATTATTGGTTATCCTCACACTCGGCTCACGAGCAGATCGCATCATCAAGAATTTTCAGCAGGTCACCCTGAGCAAGGAAGATTCGGAGAAGCTCAGTGGGATTGCGCAGAACAACCACATTAGGTTCAACGTCCCGATTACGTACTCACCCAAGTGGTCAATCAACGTATTCGACGAAGCAATCGAGAAGGAGGTTCAGACTGAATACACGGTCAAACTCGTGTGAATTGAATCAAGTCGAGAGAATCAGTTTGTAGAGCAGATGCGCAGAGAATACAGTAAAGGAGAGACAGCCTGGGAGTGAATGCGGGGGAATACAAATGCGGTTAACTGTAATATGACATGATGACATCAACGTCAACGCGCGGAAGGCAATGCACGGGGAAACATGTCGTCCTGGCAGAAAGTCAAATGGATTCGTTCCTCCCCTACGACCACCGCCTTTCTTCCGGTCGTTGCCTTCACACCCTCTCCTCTCCATAAAACACCAGGGTCCGGCTTGTTTCCAGAATCGCTCAAGGGTTACTTCGCAGGTATTCGACGACTCGATGAGTAACGGTTCTTCGACCGCGTTCCTATGCTGGGCGATTCTCGCTTCTCTCGTATGTGGCACAGCTTGACCCGGATCCGTCCTTTCATCCGGATTTATGTCGGTGATTTTAGTTTCTTGTTTTCCTCCTCTATCATCTCTGGAGCTACGACCGCCTCCAATGCCTCAGATGGAACGCCGGACGACAACCGGGCGCATTTAGGCGCTTCATGACCGTGCGCGTTCACCCCTTCTCATTCGAGCCTCCTTTTCATGTTGGATCGCTACTACAGTACTCGTACCTGGGATCAACGCCGTTGCTCATTATTTTCGGAGTTGGCATCACCACCTTGAAGTTTAAAGAAGGTGGGCCCACGTCGATCTCATTGCCGGGTACAGTGATAGAGGCTTCTCGTCGGAGCAGGCTTCGTGGTGTTGTCCGGGGATGAAAGTGCGTTGATGATCTCGCTTGCCGAGATTGGATCATCCGATGGATAAGCTGTGTACAGTACTACCCAAGCCGCCGAATCTCTGGTCCAAAAGTCATCAACACCAGCTTCTCGCCCTCTTCTACGTCTTTAGTATCGCGTGGGCCCTTGAACAGTGCGTCATTTCTTGTTCTGATTATCCTGCTCTGCTCATGAGCCACATTTTTATCAAGAATGAGTCACTTTGAAGGTGTGTATTTCGTTTTTCCTGTGTAATCGATGCGACGTATCCAACGGAACGGACCAGAACTTGCCTTTTGGTTCTTCCTCCTCCATCAAGGTGCGGAGAAACGTGACTGGTTCACGAGTTGGGAATACAAAACCTGGTCGATCTGTCCGTCTCGCTCTTCCCTACCTCTCGGCCACGTTTCGACGTTTGAACGCTTGTCTAGGCTGCGTCGCTGCCATCCTTGGTATGCCTCTCACCACTCTCGTTTCACGCAATAACATTGTCACGGTGAGTCCATTCTTCTTCCTCAGTATCCGTCTCTCACTGACACCGTCCAGGTCGACGCCTGGATCTTTTTCGTCGGTGCTCTGACCTCGTCGACGACCAACGTTCTCTTTATTTCCGTTCTCGTCCGCTTCCCGTCCTTCCTTCGCCACGTCAAGGCAGAAGGCGCGAATCCCGACGTCGTCGTTCGTCTCGCCACCTTCTACGAGTTCAACGTTCGTTTTCTCGCCTTCCTCATTCATGTTCCTGCTGGTCCGAACCAACTCGTAGCTCGTCCGGATCGTGTTCCGCTTTGCTGCAGCGATACCATTGCTCATTCTTGCCGCCGACGGCATTCGCGGACCCCACCCAGTCAATCGCAACCTGTCAGTCTGGTCCACTCGTTTTGAGAATTCGCTTTCCTGACCTATGTAACCGTAACCTCATGCAGATTCTGGTCGGACATATTATTGATAATCTCTGCCATCGGCCAGTTCATCTCATCTCTCATCACTATCATGGTACGGCTCTTCGTTCCTTCACTTTCTCTGAGTATCAACACGCCATTAGATATTCTTTCCGCGCTCTTTGACCAGAGAATACGGCTACCGGCCCCGCGTTCCCTCTACCACAACTGCAACGGAGACGTACCCACAGGACTACGTAACTCCTGAACTTGTACAGGGACCAACACAGGTGGAAATACGCCCATCGCGCCGCACTTCATTCCGTGGCACGCCAAAGTCAATGTCACGCGATCGCACGCCGTCACCGCCTCAAACATTTTCGAGCTACTCATATACCCGACCAAATTCGGATGTCCCAATCGAGTTGGCACACCCGCCTGCGCCGGTGAGGAGGAGTACGCTATCGGATTCGGTCTTGCACCCCCTTGTGCGTCACGGCCTTTCTCTATCACTCCCCCTGACCCTTGATGTTGTTGTGACTGAAACGTATCGATGACAGGTTACAACGTATATGTCCCCGATTGGTGGGTGATCCTGAGCACTACGAGGCCATCGAAACTGATTGCTTATCATACAGATTTGGTCGAGGCGCCACCTGACGGTGCGCCATGAGAAGAGCGGAGGTGTTGTTCCACAGGGACATCGTTCATACCCTATCTACGGTTACCAGGGATTTTTTGTATTTTACGATACCCTGCACTTTGTATTACCCTCCTTGTTTTTGATGTTCTATTACTATTTGTCTTACTAGAGGCGACCCGTGTGAATGAAGAGGAAGTGATACACCCTCCATTTCCCTCTCGACTAAGAGACAATAGAAGCTGTGTAATCTGCTTCGGGATCACCTGTGCTTCTCTTGCATTGAGAAGCTGCGGGCGTCAGCTGCGTGGCATACCAGTACGGCAGATGTTGTGGGAAGGGTCCGTCAAGAATCGCGATGCGTGTAAGATCCAAAAAAGTGCATACAAAACACGTAGCACGTCAGCGCACCAGCAATCGTTTTCTTCGGCGTTCTCACGGTTATACCCACTTAAATTGAGGTTCTCGACCGCCTGGAAGATTCTCGAGGGCAAGCGAGGGTAGCGCCGTGCCATTATTTGAGCTGCGACGTATTTGATTTGCAGGACAGTGATCCTATCATAAAAAGGGATACTGTACAGTACTTACGATACTTGTCTCTACGAACCGAATCGGGACCTGATGCATGATGGCTTGATTTCCAAGGTGATGGCCAGCACGCGCTACTGTAGCGGCTTGTAACTGAACCACGGCGGTCGTCGGGATGTAGCGCAATGAAGAAGTACACGTGCTAAAGTTCCGCGTGCTGTAAGGCAGCATGCCATGCTAGCCTCCAAACCCGCAACGTCCGCAACTCACACCCAGCCTTCAAATCTTCAAACTTCATCCCGCGCGTCCCCACCCTTCCACTTCTTGCCCACTTCTCTGTTCTTCTCCGTTCATTCGATTTCTTCCCTGATCCTCACAAATTCTTGATCCTCAACCTCCACTTTGACTTCCATCCCTTCCCTGCTCTTCCCTGTCCCCTCCCTGCAAGTAGAAGCCAAGACCAAGTCCAAGACGATCCTCAAGATGCTGGTCACAAACCATCCTTGATGACCATCGCCACATCCAGGTATGACGCGGGAGCTTCGTTTATTTACTTACTAGGGGGTGACCTGTGAGGCGCGTTGATGCCAATGGAAAGAGATCTGCAAGGGCAAGAAGTGGTAAAGCAACCCAACGTGAGTACATATAGCACAAAGGGCCCACCGGGCCGAACTTGAGCCTGCGGGGCCCTCCGACGGCCGACGGAATGTGGCCGGCCGGCGGCCGCCCTATCTCTGCGCAGCCACTCCGAGTCATGCTACTGTAGTTATCACATCCGAACTAACCAATTGAAATACAGGTGCTGTAATTGACCTATGGTGTGACCATGCACCGCGCTCGAATTTGAGTTAAATACGGGCGGAGGGTTCTTTGCCACTGCTGGCACCCACACTGCACATTCCATAGCACATTATCGTCATGCTTGACAGCTTCGACTCGGACGTTGCCTTTTCTCGACACATCCTCGTCCTCCTCGCTCGCTCCCTCTTTGTCACTGTTCTCTCCCTGTTCGGAGCGGCAGCCGCATACGTGCTGTATATTGTTGCCTGCCGGCGCATTTCCGTGTATCGCTCTCCATTGCAGAACTTGCCTGGTCCCAAAAAGGCGCACTGGTTCAAGGGAAACTTTGTCGACGTAAAGGAAGGGGACTCGTCACGCCTGCTGGAGGAGTGGGTCGGGACGTATGGGCACATACTGAAGTACTATGCTGTTCTTGGGGTTCGTTGTTGATTATCTTCCACGAGATTCGCTGAATGGTTACTGTGTCTGATCATCTCGCCACCCACAGACACCGAAACTCCTTGCCGTCGACCCTGTCGCGGTGTCCTATATACTGCAGCAACACGATACTTTCCAGAAATCCGAACTGGTACGATTCAGTTTAGATACTTTGACTGGTAGAGGTATGCATGGCAATCCACTTTGTCGACGTGCCTTTGACACGCATGACGTTTCTTTGTCAGGACTGCTATTTGCCGAAGGTATGTTCCTGCTGCGGCGGCCTGTGGAACTATGTCTCACTCTGTCACTCATCGTTCTGCCTTAGGGGAACAGCATAAGAAGCAGGTAACTCGCACATTTATGTCGTTTGGGCGGTTCTGACGAGCGTGAATGTGCAGCGCAAGGTCATGGTAAGCGCTCGTGCCTTTCGCTGGGAATCTCCCATTTCCAACTGTCCCATCTCCAGAGCCCGGCGTTTGGTCCTACTCAAGTGCGCAACTTCACGCCTTTATTCCTCGAAAAGTCGTTAGAGGTAAGTTATGCGTTGGTAGGTATCATCCGGTCTTTGGCTTCTGAACGGCGCTTCCCGTCTGCAGCTTCGCGACGTATGGGTAGATCGTCTCTCCAATTCAACACGGAAGGATGGAAGATTGAGTTTGGATGTATTCCGATGGTTGAATAAGGCCGCACTGGACATCATCGGACTTGCGGGTAATCTCGCTCTTTATTGCTCCGTTGTTGGCTGTACGTGTTCTAATTGCGTGCTTCAAATCTCACGTAGGATTCGGCTACGCCTTTGATTCTTTGCATTCACCGGACGATAAGCAGAGCGAGCTGTATGAGGCCATCCGCTCTATCATGTCAACCTTCAATAGCTTCAATTCGCGCAATCTTTTCTTCGTTCTCCAACTCTTCTTTCCGGTCTTCCGTCCCATCGTAAGCATCCCATCTTTTCGGAAGGGACTGAAGACAAGATGATGTCTCTGCAGCCGACTTCTCGCTCTCGTATCATCGATGACGCTTTCGTGGTAATTCAACGCATTGGATCTCAACTTATCCAGGACAGGAAGACCGCTATATTCGCTGAGCACAGTGCCGGATCCGGCGCCGTAGAAAAGCAGGATGTGTCAGGACATGACCTCCTTAGCTTGCTTGTCAGGTCGAACATCGCTGCTGATATGCCAGAGAATATGCGCTTGAGTGACTCGGAGATCTTATCACGTAAGCTCCGTTGACCTCGTCTAGACTCCGTGCTTGCTTTGAACGCGGTAATAACTATGATCTAGAAATACCCACATTCCTACTTGCGGGACACGAGACGTCGAGGTGAGGATCAATCCATTCCTACACTAAGATGTACGGTAAACCCTCTTTGCAGCTCCGCAATTAGCTGGACGCTGCTCGCACTCGCCTGTCACCCATCAGTCCAAACCAAGCTCCGCGCCGAGTTACTCACATGTCCGACCGATACGCCGACCATGGAGCAGCTCAACGTGCTCCCATACCTGGAAGGCGTCGTCCGCGAGGCTCTTCGTATCTATACTCCCGCAGCCGGCACTCAGCGCATTGCCATGCGCGATGCCGAGATCCCACTGCAAAAACCCTTTACGGACAAACACGGGGTTTTGCGGAGCACTGTCCGGTACGAGTGGATTCAACGACGAGCGGTGGAAGTGGCTGACTCTCAGATGTTGCAAAAGGGTATCCAAAGGCGACCTTGTGGTCATCCCAATTCAACTGCTGAACCGCTCGACGGAGATATGGGGAGAGGACGCAAGCGAATTCAGGTACGCGCTAGTCTAGTCTTGCTTACCGGCGATCTGATGGTAGGAGTAATGCAGGCCTGAGCGGTGGGAAGATGCGCCGGAGGCATCGAAGGAGCTTCCGAGTATCTACGGCCATTTGTTGACGTTCATTGCGGGCGCGCACGCATGTATTGGCTACCGCTTCGCGGTCATGGAGTGCGTCATTTTGATTTAAGATTCACCTCTCGCCCGTAAAGGGGCCGGGGGGGCACTAGTCTGTTCATCTTGTATTTGTCTGAACAGGATCAAAGCCCTGTTATTCACTTTGGTGCGCGCGTTCGAGTTCGAACTGGCCTTGCTACCGGAGGACATCGCACGCAGGTCGGGAATCATCGCTCGTCCTGTGCTTGCGTCGAATCCTGCTGCGGGATCCAGATGCCACTGCTGATTCGACTTGCAAATAGGGACTGAACGCGGGAAATGAGTTACGGGCGCGTGTTGTGGCGGGGGCTTGTCGATTGTACTGTAGTCGACGGACAGTCTTGGAAGGTATCTATCGGCGCGACCTTGTAAGTCTGCATGATATTGTATGGCGTGAGGGTTCAAGTACGTCCACTGGAGGATAGTGTCGACTACCTGGTAGAATAAGAGTATAATGGAGTTCAAATATGAGTTTTGAATAACTAGGTAGCTCAATGGTAGAGCACCTGGTATATATCCAGAAGGCCTTGGTTCGATCCCCAGTCTGGTCCACTTTTCATGCAATAGATTATGAGGTTTGACACCCTTGAACACTCCACCCTCCTCCGCAACCTTTCCCCCACTCGCGCTCTCTTAGACAAGACGCCGGAAGAAGCTTGGAGTGGATCCAAGCCTGACGTGTCATCACTCCGCGTATTCGGCGCTCGTGCGTTCGTGCACATACCAGACAAGCACCGCGATAAGCTGGGCGCGAAGTCTCTGGTTTGCACGTTCCTCGGGTACGCAGCACCACCCCTCGACTCGGACTTTCGCCTTCACTCTAGGATCTTGTCCTTGCTCTTCTCTCGTCTCCTTACTCCTTGGCGGCACGGGCACAACTCTGGAACATTCCACATTTCTCGAACTGCAGCCATGCCCTGGTCATCACAGTCTCGGCTCGGACACCGGTACCTTCACGACGCCTTCTTCCACACGCGGTGCGATGCGTCGGCAAGTTCTACCTCGGACTCGGACACTCGTACTCGGTTTCAACTTTCCCTCAGCTGCTACATTATCCTATAAAGTGAGAATGGGTGGCCTTGCTTAATCGAGACCGGGAACACTGCACCCTCCTTTAGCAATCAGGTGCACGGAATTGACTTCGGACAATAGTCTGGGCTGATGGGTTGACGCGTGCTGCGACACATCCATCCCTGCCACCTTTCCTTGTCCTTCTCTTCACTCGCCCTGTGCCCTGAGATGGGCTCTTACTCGTATTTCCACTTCGACACGGCACCATAATAATAGTTCCCGTGCCCGGGTTGCCATGGTGTCAAGCACGACGAACTTAACGGGTCGTACTGTACTGCTTGGCGATGTACTTATTGCGTACCCTCTCAAGACAACCATCAGTCACACTGCAAACAGACCCTCCAGAGTCCATTTGTCAGATTCGCGCACAATTTTCGGACTTGCAAGCGCCGTCACGTACCCATGTTTGCTCTTCGTCGCTATTTCCAATGTCCTGGACTGTAAATGACTCGTCAAGGTAACGCCTCAGGTCGCTCAACCTGGCGCCGGCGCTCGATCATCCCTCAGACGTACCAATCAATGTTGGAGTTCCAAGCAAAACACAATTTCATGGGTCAGCTCATAGATGTGCATTACAAACCACGTGTGAGATTTAAAAGCTTTCAAAAAACACGTAGAGGGCGTCGTCATCAGTCATATTCAGAGAAAACTGATCACGGTAACAGGTCAACGTGCCAAGAAATCAGCAAGAATAAGCTCTCGTGCCTTTTCGTCTCTGGGGACGAAAGAACACGGAAATGGGTCTGGACGACTAGAAGGGCCATCAACTTCTCCGCGCCCCTTACAAGGATTGGGGACAGTTACCTTATGATACCTCCTGTAGATGGATAGTCAGAGAGCTTCCTCTCACCGTCCCCAACTTTCTCGATATTGAAAACTGAGAACAAGGACGCGACCGAAATGAACAAGGTCGCGTCGACAACATGCCTTCCGGGGCAGATGCGTTTCCCAAACCCGAATGCTGACGCCAGGATGGGATCGTCGCGTAAGCTTCCGTCTGGGTTCAGGAATCGCTCCGGCTTGAAGATATCTGGCCTGGGATACAAGGCAGGGTCGCGTAAGATAGCCCTGGAAAGAGTTGAAGCCATCGTGAAAGTATATAGAATATAACCCACCATGTATTTCCAATAACCACAGCACCTAGAAAAGTAAGCATAGGCTAATGTCGAGCAGGTCCGTTCAGGGAACAGGATTCACCTTTCGGTATGAAATAGCCCGCATAGACATCATCCCTTATTGCAGCATGTGGGACACCTGTCCGTCAGGATAACTGCTCCTCAGATGCTAGAATTGGTACTCATTCGGGAAACGCACCAACAGGTGTGACAGGCTGCCATCTCAGAACTTCCTTGCATACGGCCTCGATGAATGGTAACCTTGGACGATCCTGGAAAGTCGGGAGTCGCTCTCTCCCTATGACGGAATCTAGTTCGGCCTGCGCGGTCTTCTGTAAGTCAGGGTATACCAACATTGCCACCACAAACCACATCATGGCGGAAAACGTCTAGAAAATGATACTAAGACTCTCGTGCATCTACGTGTTCGAGGGTAGTTGTTCATCGACTTACGGTGTCGGCGCCGGCTGTAGAAAGCAAGCTTTACCAGATCTCCGCACCATAGTAGCTACATAGGACTCACCAACATAAATTGAGCCCAGAGCACCAGCAATCCTTTCCTCTGCCTTTTCACGTTCAGGTCCACTTAATTTCAGATTCTCTACCTCCTGAAGATTTTCTAGAGCAAGCGAGGGTACGGCCGTGCCGCAGCGCTGGAAGGAGCCATTTTGAGATACTGTGCCGTTATACCCAAAAACACAAGTACTTACGATACAGTCCTTTACGAATGCATGGGTGGATAGAGGACCCGATTTCCAAGGTGATGACCAAAACGCGCTAGCGGCTTATAGCTAAACCATGGTAACCATTCAGGGATGTGGCGAACTGAAGGGCATGCGTTGAGTTTACCAGGTGGTGCAAAGGTTGAGGTACATACGGAAAGGAAGTCGTTGACAAGCAAAGCACCAGGAAGAAACCTTTCCGACCCAAACCTGCTCATTCCTTCGAAGCATTAAGCATTTTGTCATTCTCCTCATGCACTTCATATCCATATGCCATGGCGAGGATCAATTCCCCCTGAAAGCTAGGAATTTGAAACAATTTAGCAACACAATGTTTAAGCAGAGAGATGCCCCACTGACAGCTCGATATGAGCCTCCCACTGGTTTGGTTTCGCCAGTAGCCGGGAAAGTAACACATGTGCCTTCGCTTGTATCAACGGACGATATGAGGCTGCAGCGCCTGGGCGGAGGCCACGCTCAAGCAGCCCGCGTGCCAGGCGCCAACGGTCATCGCTTCTCGCGGTCGACAGATTCCAGTGCCACTCCATCCTGCTTAACGTCAGCTGAAATCCCACGAAAATTTCCAGAGTACCCACATCTCCATAAACGGGACGGGAGGACGATCAGGGTATACATTGCCACGCTTTTCCAGGAGATCCTTGGCAGCTTTGGCAGTATTCAGCACGACGATAACTTGCCCCAAAACATGGAAAGACAAGATGTCCCCTACAGTACCCGTTAGAAAAGAAGTTCTGCCAAAGAAAGGGTCGTACCATGTGTTTTCGAGAACTGAGTGTATGCAAGCCACGAGTACTCCTTTGGAATATCGAGAAGATTGCCGATAATTGGCAACGAGCGTGGACCAGGGGGGTAGGGTAGTCCTCCCCGCCTTCGGTGATCACGGATACCCCGGACTGTTACAAGAAATAATAGAACAGCGAAAAAATCGACGATGGATATCAGGTAGGCCATGTCCTCGTCGACAAACGGAGTGAAGTCAGAGGAACGAGCAGGATCCATATCGAGGCCATCTTCGGAGTTTATATCAGCTATGCCGATTTACGTCTCCCCACCTAAAACCCAACAGGAAGCCAGATCCCGTAATTTCTGGGAAGATGGCAGACGATCTGTCAGTGTCAGCGGGCTTCAAGTAATAGTGTGCGGGCTCCGCGGTGCCGCGGTGTTCACGCGTTGACACGACGTTGTGTTGAACCTTGTGTGGTCATTGGGGAGTTTTATGGCCAAGTGTCCGATCCTGAGTTCACCGAAATCCTCGAAGAGGTGAACGGCGTGTGAGAACTTCATTAAGTCCGTTCAAGTTGAAAAATGGTAATGTCACGGCTTGCCTCGGAACCATTCATGCATTCATGAGCTGAGCCGAACTTGGG
This sequence comes from Russula brevipes, assembly GCA_022496215.1. NCBI lineage: Eukaryota > Fungi > Basidiomycota > Agaricomycetes > Russulales > Russulaceae > Russula > Russula brevipes. Next base: position 74,111 of record WTXF01000069.1, on the reverse strand, counting down.
GCGACCGACTTGAAAGGGTTGGCTGACAATGCCGTAAACGGCGACTGCAGGAGAAATCGGAGTTGTGCAGCTTCGCCTTCGCCTCCGGTCAAGCTTCAACATTTCAAGCTTCAGACTGCTTCAAGCTTCAAGTTTGGACCACATCAAGGACCACATCGCACCATCTTCAACCCAAACCTTTCTCATTCACTCTTCCTCTTTCCCTTCCTCTTCACCCTTCTCGGCGCCGGCGCGACCCCCGAATCTCTCGCATTTTGCGCACAGTTACTCGAGGCGTGCCTTGATGGTCATCATCTCGGCTCACAACTGCCCTCCTCCGCGTTCGCAACTCCTGCGCGGGGGCGCTCGTCTTCTCAAAGTGGTGCGACGTGTCGGCGAGTTCCGCCTCGTGCTCTGCGCAGCAGGGGTCGGATGACTGAACTAGAACACAACGATTCACTCACGCGACCTCGTAGACGTTGAATGAACGTTGATGAACCCCCGAGACAACTGGTCAGGCGTACCTGTATTTCACTTGTCCACTATCAAGACTACGCCCTGCTCAGACACAGCAACAATAAGAACGTCGAGGGAGCTTCGTTCTTCCAGTCCAAATACGATGGCAGCGTGGAATGGTCGCGCAAATATTCCATTCGGAAGTCCTCAGACATGGGAACGTCGGGCGCTGCTCAGGAGAGATTCTACACATAACCCGTTAACTTGATCTTACCAAGTCCTATGCACATTCTACTGTCTTCAGTCGCAACAGTGGCCTTCCTGCGTTTAATCTGGCAGGGAAACGGCCATTGTGGACTCTACATTCTCAACTCTACAAGGGCCGCATCCCATTCCAAGTCATTACTAGTCGTTTTTCGTCTTTGTCCTCTTTTCCCTGGATGCTCCTGTCCATTCTCGTGGTCCAATGCGTCGACAGAGTTATCACCATTTACGTAGGACAAGTACCCAAGGCTGACTGGTTGACGCATGGCTGTCTCTATGGATGGGTATTCTGGCCCGACGGCGCCACCATAAGCCGTACACGTGACACTATACTTCTACTTTGACATCCTTTACAGTCACTGAGGCTCGCTGGGCATTAACACCAACGTCATCATTCCCGCTTCGATATGGCCTCCATGCCGGGGTTGCCATGGTGTCAGGCCGCAACCAAAGGGCTCAGCGGGCCCGCCGTATAGCCTCCAACCTCCATTGGTCGGATTTGCGTCCTGGCAAGTGCCATCCACTCAACCCGGGTTGCTTCGCGGCTATCCCCGATGCCCCGGACTGTAAGTGCCTAGTTGAGACCCGCGAACAGGAGGTTTGTTGCCCGCTTATGGTCCAGTTGATACGCCTGCGGCTATGGAAGGTCCACAAACTCACGACCCAATTTGATCGCCGCGCGCGGGATTGATACGCCTTCTATTCCTGTTCGTAAAATTTGGTCATGAAGCCCACGATGTAAGTTCGCACCCTAGTTTTGTCGTTCTCCGCACCTTCTCGTCCAGAACAGTAAAGCCGGGTTCCTTGATCTCCGCTTTTCCCAGCGAATTACACATGAACGGTGAACGATTTTGCAGACGGATGTTGTACGTTTCGAGGTGGGTTTGCTCGCATAACATTTACGAGAAACGCCACCGGCTATGCGAAAAAAGGGTTGCGCAAGACCGTCTGGAACCTGAATTAGTTTACATTGACAGCGCATCGAAATATGGGATCGATTTCAAAAATCTTGTCGAAGGGCAATGTGGCGTTGAACCTGAACCACAGGGCGTTGCGCAATGATTCGATAACAAACACGATAACAAACACTGCGACTTTTGGTCAAACCTTCAGTTGGGGGGCGTCTAAAGAACAGGAGAACCCCGTGGAATTGAGAATGTGCATGATGGTTTCTGCGAGAAGGATGTCGAGTACAGTGGTCTGTAAAGGTGCTGCGGGCGTAGCGCGTAGCATGTTCTGTCTGCCGTACAGTTATCTTTGTCGAACAGACATTGACACATCGAAAGGCGATGAGTGCTCAGTTCGGCTGGCTCACAAGTATCGGCTTTCTCGGCCGACTATTCAATTGAATGACGCCGCCGTAAGACGACATTGTCACTTTTCCACGAACCTTCAGACGCCTCGGGAACGGCGAAGGAAAAATCAGAATCTTTTTCTGATCAGCATGCTCAGACGACTTGGTCTAGTGGGAAATACGGGCAAGACCGCGGTGGCGCGTGCCTTGGTTGGCCGCGGATTGTGAGTACTACTACGGCGATACGACCCAAGTCCCCCCTCCATATCGGTGATCACTCTGCAAGGGCCTCCAACACGTCCCCGACGGACAAGCCAGACGGTCTTCCATTGTCCGGGGTGCGCGTCCTTGAACTCGGACAGCTCATAGCGGGGCCCTTCGCAGGGCAACTGCTCGGGTGCGTCCGTCCCTTCTCTCTGCATTTACACCGATGGAGAAATGGAAAATAATTTATTTTTCGGGTGGGCTAGGCATTTCGGCGCCGAGATCATCAAGGTCGAACCCCCCAAAAGCGGGGATCCGCTGCGCGTGTGGCGCGAAGTGGATGTTGATGGGACGAGCCCCTGGTTTCGCAGCATCGGGCGCAATAAGAAGAGCGTGACGATTGATATGCGCAAGGAGGAAGGTCGCGCGTGCGTGTGTTCCCATTCGACCAATCACTTCTGATGTTAAATTACCAAAAAAAAATGAAACAAAGGCTAACTGCAAATCCTGAACAGACTCGTACGGCGACTCGCAGAGCGCTCGGACGTTGTGATCGAGAATTTCAAGCCCGGAAGTGCGCATCGCATCTCGTCTGCGCGTTGATATAATCTCATCTCTCCCCACCCATTTTGCGTCGCACAGCATTGGAGAGATGGGGCTCGGCCCTGAGGCACTCCGCGCGACCAATCCGGGACTCATATTTACCCGCGTCTCCGGATATGGTCAAACGGGACCTTGGTCGTCGCGCCCCGGATACGCGAGCGTGTGCGAAGGCGAGGCGGGCTTTCGATTCATTAACGGGTTCCCGGACGAAAAGACAGGCGAGCTCAGTGGACCACCTGTCCGACCGAATATCAGCCTTGGCGACTCGGTCGCCGGACTGACGGCGGCGTTCGGGACGGCGTTGGCTCTGCTTGCACGGCGCGCCAAGCAGGACAAGGGTGTCACCGAAGGCCTGACCGTGGACGTGAGCATCATGGAGAGGTAAAAAAAATAATCCATCATTCCATTCGCCCGTTGTCCTAGCCCGTTACTCATAATGGCCAAAAAAAACAGCATGCTCAACCTAATGGAGGGCATCATCCCAGAATTCGACCGCAAGGGTGTCGTGCGTCGTCCCTCCGGCTCATCTGTCACAGGGATTGTGCCGACGGGAGCGTACCCGTGCGCTCCCGCGCCCTCCGCCCCGGCCGACGCGCAGCCAGACTATGTAATCATCGGTGCGAACGCGGACTCGATGTACGAACGGCTGATGCACGCGATGGATCGCGCCGATCTTACGGGCCCCCAGTTCGCCAACAATCAGCACCGCGTCGCGCGGCACGCCGAGATAGAGGGCGCGATAGTCGCTTGGACGCGCGCGCGGACGCGAGACGAGGTGCTGCGCGTGCTAGATGAGATCGGTGTGCCGGCAGGGCGTGTCGCGAGCGTGCGCGATATCGTTGCGAGTGAGCAGGTACAGGAACGCGGTGCGGTTGAGGATGTCTGGGTTCCTGGGAAGGTACTGGCGCACGCGGAAGACGAGGGTTGGACGGTGAAAATGCCAGGTGTTGCGCCCAAGCTGGAGGGAGTCCATGCCCCGACGCGGTGGGCGGGCCCGGATCTCGGGGCTCACAACAGGGAGGTTCTGTGCGGAGAGCTGGGCTTATCGTTGGACGAGTTGGCGGCGCTTGTGGAGAGTGGCACGGTTGGGCGCGGGCACCAATGAGCTAGAAATATTGACCAATCGAAGAATCGAAGAAGCCCGTCTTTGTTCACGTGCCCGTGAAAGTGCCACCACGTGGCTGACAGTCGCGACGCCGACGCGGGTGAACCTGAGTCTGAAATGCGATGCGGATGCAAGTCTCGGTCTCGGAAACAGAAATGACAACACAAAAGCGGCCCCGGGCGTAATTCGGCTATATGTGTGCGGTCTTGTTCTCAAAGACAGGTCCCCGCTTCTCTCCTTTCCTCCAGCCATGTCGTTCCCAAAGGACACTACCAGCGACTCGCAGGGCCGTGCAAGGGGCATGCTATCCCCTCAAAAATCGCAGTCCACCACGTTCCCACCGCCACGGGATAGATATGCCCTCTGGCGTCCTCTCCCACCGGGTGCATGCCCGTCCCCTCGCTCACATATCCCAACAGACGAGGAAATCATCGCCGCAATCGCGTTCGTGTGGTGCATCCACTGGAACTCATTCAGCACCATGGATCCGGACGGCCTGTGCGCGCGCATTCTCGCAAAGCACCCATCTTGGCATCTCCTCGAGAAGCGCGTGGGCGACGTCCGCAGCCACGCCCTCGCAGACGGCCGTCTGCGCCGGCCGGTGTTCGAGGCGGGCGTCAGAATGAAGCCGAGCATGGAAGAGATTCGCCTGCGGGAGCACGCGTACGACTTTGATCCCCGTTGGCGGTCCGCGAAGCGTGCACAAGCGGGCAAGCTACGATACTCGTTCGAGATTACGAGCGGTGCGTCCGTCCCTCCTCCCCATGCTCGCGATTATCCCGCGACAACTGACGACTGCCACCCCGGCCGGGCCGCGAACAGGTGAGGTCGTGTGGGGCCAGCTGGCCGCGTTCGTCTCGGGGATGAAGTCGGCCGCGCGAGACAAGGAGAACCTGACTGGCACCCGCACGTCGCCATGGCGTTTCCGAGCGGCGGCCAGGACCGGCACATGGCACGTACGCCTCGCCCTCCCTCCCCTTTATCTCTCGCTGCCCCTGCCGCTGACTGCCATCCCGCGTGCCCCTGTCCTTCCCTTCCATTCCCGCCCATCCACCAGATAGCGCGCGTGAACGCCGCCCCGGCGCTCTTCTCCCACGCAAAGCCGACCGGCTTCCTCCTCCACCACGCGGACGTCGACCCCGTCTCGGTCCTCCTCTGCGCGCGCCGCGGCGACACCGGCCCGCCCTGCGTCGCGCGCCTCGGCAGCGGCGGCTGGGGCGCCGAGGACCACGGCGACATGCTGCGCACCATCGTCGACGTTGATCCGGAGGAATGGGGCGCGCTCTGGGCGCGCCGGTGGCAAATGTACCTCGATGGCATATGGCTCGATCGGTACCACGATGACGCCGAGCGGTGGGCTCGGCTTGATGCGCTGCGCGCACGTGCCGCGTTCTTCGTCGACGCTGCGCATGCGCCCGAGGTACTGCGGCTCGTCGCAAGGTAATCACACACTTTTTTTCCATCTCGCTTTTTGGTTGGAGAGCTCACATCGCGCATTTTATTGGGAAGCAGACCATCTGCCCTGGATGAGCACACCAAATTCAAAACGTCGTCATTGTTATACGCCCCGACCAATCTTCCTCAGGGCAAGGGCAGCTTACCCTTTGGTTGCCATCTCTTCCTCCCAGGGCCCGAGGGCAACGAGCTTGCGAGATTGGTGTTTTCGGGCGCCCGATCGCCGCTGTTCCCTCATAGCGACGAGATCGTCGCGTTCTGGTATGACAGCCGTCATCTGGACTATGACGATATAGACTTTGCGAGCACGCCCACAGTCGAGCCTGTCCAACTGTGAGCGTCCTCAGCCAAGAGAGTGAGAGTGAGAGTCCCTGTTTATATGCAATATAAGTTACATTATCTATATTCGTTTTACTTTGACTGCCTTGTATAGTCAGACATACATACATCCTGTAACGCCTAACATCCCACATGGACACAAAAGCATCAGTCAACTCCTGCCTGTTCCTGAGAACGTGGTACAACAGTGGCGTCGAGTAGCTTGGTGCGCCACGACTCGTCACGCAGATCTGGTTTGGTGATCGCCTTGATCGCTCGTTCACGTTCTTTCTCTCGCTCCGCCATGCGTGTGGCCCAGCTCTCCGGTGGCTCTGCAGCCGCTGTCTCTGCGTCTTCGGTCGGTGCAGGCCACACTTCGTCGAATGCCTCGGCTATTTCGCGCGAAAACGCTGCCACCTCGTTCTGCACCTCGCGCGCGGCTATCCTATGCACGGGAGAGAACCGCAACAAATGCGGCACAAGCGCCGCGGTATCGTCTACAGACCGTGCCGTAGAATATTCGATTTTTTAACTGGTTTGAAAAAGTAAGAGAAAGGCTCTACGAACCTTGTGTGATGGTGAATCTGCCGGCGAGCTTTGTGAGTGACTTGAGCAGGTACTCTTGCTCGTCAACGGTGCCCTTGCGTCCCGAGCCCACCTTGCGTTCCATCTTGCGCTTTGAGCGTGAGCTACGCTTCGTCGTACGCGATACCGCAGATGCGGTCGGCGCTGCGGTGTACCTTGTGAAGGTGGTGAACGCCGAGGCATCAGTCATAACGTCTACATTGTGCATCGCGAGATCCTCAGTGCCATAGAACTCCTCTGGTTCAGATGGGTCAGTGACTTTGGTCAGGCGGAAGCGCGAAGACGGTGAGCGTACCTGGCTCTTCGGCTTTCTTGACTCGTAGCTCACGCAGACGCGTAACTTGCTTCTGGAGTTGCTCACGCATCTCAGTGATGTCTTCCGTGATTTGCGCCCTTGCTTCGAGGACCGCGGGGTCGATGATCTCCTGAGGAGCCCAGGATGGTCATGCAGAGCTATCTGAGAGACCACATTATGAGATTATAGTAAAAGATCGCTAGTTCAACTCACGATGCGACGCGCTTCCGAGAACTGATTTCCCTGGACGAGGGCAATGACGGTTCGCGGACATCATCAGCGTAATCGAGAAGCACATGACCTGCTTCCGTGTAGCGCTTCTTCGAGGTCAGATCCTCTGTAGAGCTATCATCGATGCGAACAGAGCCAATCCTGGAAGAAGTGCATACCGGCTACACGGTATGCATTGCAACTGTGTCCTCGTGGTCGGCCCCCTGAAGCTGCGCGAGCTCGAATAATTCTCGCCATGAAAGCGCCTTTTCGTAGGCAAGCATGGCTCGTTGTGGTCTTTGCGCATCCACAAACACTACGACCCACCAGTGAGGACAAAATGAGGGTTATGATGGACTGCATACCCAAGGCGGATTGACTGAATTCACGACGCTCGAAGAGCCATTCTCCGTACAAGTTCAGGATTTCCTGGATGACGGTCGTAAACGCAAGCGACTGTCCCAAAGGAAGCATACAGACTCTGAATCCATCGGTCTCGTAAAATATTTCCAGAGCTGTTTCATAGAGTTGGTGCTTTTCGATATACACTTTCACGTCATCAAAGTGCTCTGGGCCTGGTAGCTGTTGTCAGACCAGAGTGCGGGAGTATTGATACCGTTTTGGCACACCTGCAAGACTAAGATTTTTCAAAGCGCTCTTGTATCGTTTCAGATGATCGTCGATACGGAATCGTTGGTAATACTTGTCCAAAGCACGGAGTTCGCGCAAGAAAGGAAGATATTCTCGAGGATCCTGAATCGATATCATCAGCGCACTGCATCACAGATTCGAGGACGTATACAGGGACGGAACCTTCTGAGCGTGCTGTGCGACTAAGAGCACAAGTGAGAAATCGTACATCCCCAGGGCGACGTCGAACAAAGTGTCTGCGTCGACCAAAAAGATGATGTATTTAACTGCATCTTCAACTGCAGTTGGTACACGCTCTACTCGGAGATGCATTTTAGGGTTCAACCTCATAAAAGGCGAGTATCGCGATACCTCGAAGTTGTAAAAGAACGCGAAGTCCTGCCTCGAGATCCGGGGGACGCTTCACGACATACGCAGTCAGGATCGAGTTGATGTACTTCTCTATATCTTGCGCCTCGAGCTGTTCCCTCACGGTGTCACAGAGCTCGGAAATCACCTCTGGTGACTGCGAACCTTGGCTGCAAGCACCAATCAGCGTCAGTAGGGAGATCGAGTAAAATACTTCTGACCCAAGGTTTGTCAGAAAGAGGTTGATGTAGTCCACATCATGGACCTGCTCGATGAACAATGGAAGGCGTTCCCTAAACAATTTCGGGTCCTTGTCTACGATGATGTTGAGATCGATACGGTGTTTCCTGCACGCCAAGAATGCCTTGCGGTAGTTTCCCCTTGTCACCACCCGTAAATATGATCCTCCTTTCCATGAACCGAGAAGGATACTCACGTTTCGGTATCGGCGTGGATGGTGGCCATCACCATCGGACGAGGGTTCACCGTTTCGAGATTCCCGCGCGGCATCTGCAGAACCAGGCTCATAGCGCTCGGAACACAGGTAACGATTCGCGAGCCCCGTTCGACACGTCGTCGTTCACCAGCAACATCGATACTCGCGTCTGCAGTTGCAAGAAGGGAGGCAGGAACAAAATGTGCCTCGTGGGCCAAGGTGGTATACACGACGAGGTCACCCGAAACCGTGAAGGAGTTTGCATTCTGCGCGAGCGTCCGCAGAGAGGAAGATATTGTGCCTGACAACAATGTACCGGAGCACGTGAGGCCTAGAAAAAGGGGGGCTGCTGGTGGGGTTGACGATGGAGAGGTGTCAATCACCCGTGTGACATCACAGGCCCTTCCAAAATCAGCACAGGGGACGAGACGTCTCGAGTCGATGTCATCTATTAGAGCGTCAAGACGTGGAAGCACAGTACGATCAGGCACTAGCGTACATTCAAGCACCTTGCCATTGCGATGAAGAACTACGGGCCCATATGTAATAGCTAGGCGCCATCCCAATGACCCAAGACTTGGAACCTCTAGAGATTTGACACTATCCTGTTCAATTTCAAGTACCCGCAGTACATCTATTCCGTTGCTCTCGAAGCCCAAGGCTGCGACGCGCGCGATAGTAATTCCAGAAACGTTTGTAGAAACCGAGATCTCCCGGAATCGTGCGCCATCGAGTGGGCCACACCAGATGAGTTCAGGCGTCATGACAGGTCCACGCCCAAATTCAAGCCTCGTGTGTAAGTTCCACAGCTCGACGTACCCTGTTTCCCACAAGGCGGCTAGTATGTCTTCGGTTGGCGAAAATGTGACGTAACAGGGAGTTGGCAAGGTTCGGGGTGGTGCCGATGGCGAGCGCCGGAGGGTGAGTCTGTGAGAAGACATGGGAGGCGGGACGTTTTGCATCCTGAAGGGTGTGAGAAGGATAGAAGCTATGATGGAAGTCACAAGGGCAAGCCGCAGGAAGTGGGAGGATTGGCCTACATCCGTCTACAACCGCAACAGTCCCTGTATCGTCAGGAACACTCGCTGTAGCGGTACAGGTCTCCCAGCGACACGAGTATGAAATAATGTTGGCTGGCAGCAAAAGCATGAACAAGTGCTGCTTGACAATGGGAAAGTGGACCAACTCTTCGTTGTAAGCAGAATCTGGAGGGGATTCTCGGGGTGCCAGGTAACTGAGGTGTATCTTCCGCCTTCTGGTGAGGGCGCTGCAATCTCCTGTTTGAGATACCTACCTAAACGTCAGTGTGCTGATCGGAGCGGATAATAGTTTGAACAGCACCAGTGGTAGTTCCCAGTCGTCCAGAGTTGGACTAAGCGCATGAGGATGGCCCATTAAGGACAGGAAATAGGGCTCACGAGTGTCACCACCATCCTCCTCGACCCACACCAAGAGAACATTCGAGTCCGCACTCCAGCAGACTTCCTTCACCTTGTACCCCCATTTCCTCTCTTTCGCATCGGACGGGCCAACACCAGGCGTCCCTTGTCGCAGACCGAACTCTCCATGTCTCAGTCCATTCTTCTCAAAGAACACGATATCGTGTCTGCCCTCGCGGCCCTTTCCCGCACCAGGAAAGGTGCCGAAGCGCTGCGCGCCAACGATAAGGTTGCCTGATGGGCGCCACGACAACGGATGCTCTAGGCCGGGCACTGCTTCTGCGGTGCTCTGTAGCACACCATCGCGATTGTAGATGCGGAGCACACGACGGCGGAGTGCAGTACCTACCGCCGGGGAGACGGCAGAGACAACAAACAGGCCACCGTCGCCACGCCAAGAAATGCGAGTGAGAAGGTCGTCGTCCGGCGAGATGCCAACAGAAGGTGACGACGAAGATGAGGGTGCCTGGGCAGCAGCTTTGCCAAGCGAACCGTGGAATTGTGTTTGCTTGGAGCCCCATCCGACGTTGATTGGCGGGTCTGAGGGGATTTAGCGCCGGTCAGGAAGGGCGACCTGGGGCCTACCTTCACCAAACTCATCGGTATGTAGGGCGGACTCGTAGAGAACATCGAAAGTTGGGGTCATGACAATCAGCTTTCCCTCCCCTGCACAGAGTTAGGCATGCCGGTTGGATGCGGTAATGTAAGGGACCTACCCGTGATGAGTACGAGCAACGAATCATCTGGACTCCATGCAGCCGCTTGTATTCCATCTTCGAAGGAGCCGATTGTCTCAAACTGAGAGAAGAGCGTATGTCAACACGCCATATCAGTGCACATGAAGTGTCTCGATCTCGCCTGCAGATCGGGGTCACCCAGTTTCATCGAGGAGATGCCTCCTCCACGCATGATGATAGCCAGCGACTCTTCCCCGGCGACGGTCCTGAGAGAGACGACTTGTGGAGTGGAGTCCGGAACGACGCGACTCGTACATGATACAAGCGTTGTGGCAAGTTCAGTGGGTGGCACCTGCAGTGGGGAATGAATCAGAATCGTGTTGTGAGGACCAAATCCATGGCCTCGAATCCTTCGAGATAGAATACGCACACCTTCCATCTCATACGAATCATCAGGAAGTCCCTTCTTGTAGACATCTATCTCGATATCTGCATCAGCATTCAATCGCTCCGAAGCTATCCATAGGCAAGCTCTGTCAACATCAACAACGGCCGTGGTGATATTGCTGCCTGGAAGGGCGAAGCACCACGTTCCGGAGATTGCGATATTCTTCATGGCGGGGTCAATGGAGTACCATGAACTGACGATGACACGATATTTGGGTCTGGCTGAATTCACAGTTTTAGATTTTGGGTTTGCGCGCATATACCTGCGCAATAAGGGGTCCATTTTCTGCAGAGACCGGCCCGGCCAGGGACTGTGAACAATGCCACCAGTTCGCTCTGGCACCAAACCGTCTCAAAGCACAGATTCTCCAACAACCAAGCCAGAACACAAGAAGAGAAGGAATCATGCGAAGCTGAAAGAAGGAGCACCTCTGGGTGTATCCAAAATCAAGTCCGCACTGAGGCAGACTCGGCGGCTCCTCGCCAGGGTGCGTCGGTCGCGGACATCTCTCTGCAGTCTTACACGCTCACACGTGCAGCAGGATATTGGCGCTGATGTACGCATTGAAGCAGAGAGAAAACTGAAAGCTCTTGAAACGGATCTTGCAACGGCGGAGGGAGCGAAGAAAGAACGCGCCCTGGCGACGCGCTACCACAAGGTCAAGTTTTTTGGTGTGTCATGGTCATACTCTATCTCGGCCTTGGGGCGCGTTCTCACACAAGGATCAGATCGTCAGAAACTCATGCGCAGAATAAAGCAAACGAAAAGGAGACTCGAGGACGAGGAGGTCTCTTCTAAAGTTCGAAGAGCTCTCGATGCAGAACTCTTCGATTTACGTGTGGATCTGAACTATGTCGTGGTACGTCCCTCGAATACTGTTCTATTGGCCTGTTCGTAAAAGTATTTCGTGCGCAGAATTACCCCAAACTGGAGAGGTACATCTCACTCTTTCCTCCCGACGTGCGGAGTACGGACGGTGCTGCCGCGCCCGTGCATCCAGGAACTAGCTCAAGCGCGACAGACGAGAAGCGCCAAAAGCTCCGGAACTGGGTACGCGAACAAATGCGCGCCGGCGAGATGAGTAACGAACCGGAGACATTGGAGCACAGGCAATCTGTCCAAAAATACAAAGGTGGGAATTGGGAGAACTTGATTGATAAGAATAAGAAGGGCGCTGGGGAAGAGGAGGCGAAGCCAAGACAAAGGGCGGATAGGCCTGACGATTTTTTCGAGGAAGATGGCACGGGAAGCGAGGAATTCGAAGGATGGGAGCCGGCTACTCACACACAACCTGTGGGAGTGTCCTCAAAACGAAGAGCGGACAAGCCTGCGAATCACGCCAGCCAACATTCCAAACCAGCTGACAGGCATCGTACAAAGGTAAAGACAAAACATAGGAAAACTCGAGATAGTACAACGGTAGCTGATTAGGCTGGTGCGTCCCTTTTCCCTTTGTGTATCTACTACAGCACATTGATAGCAGGTAGCGTGTCACAGGGGTGCATTACATACATGTTTTTTATGTTTTTCCATGTCCATGTCGTTACCCGGAACCGGAACGAAATCGTACACGCCAATATACAACACACAACAGAGTATCCCATGGGTCGAAACTCATCACCTGTGCACCTAGCACACGATACGGCCAGAGTCTGGGGGAGCTCGAACTCGAACTAAGCTGGAGCTCGGGCTTGGGCTCGGGCTCGGGCTCGGGCCCGGGCCCAGGCTGGAACTGGAGTTTGAGGTGGAGGGGGAGCTGAAGCTGAAGCTGGAGTAGGAGCTGGAGCTGGAGCTGGAACAGGAGCTGGAGCCGCATTGGCAAGCCTGGCTTCGAAGCGCGCCTTGAAGACACCTAACGCATCAGTGTATGAAGCGAAGCTAAAATACTATCAACAAAGGGAAGTCGGTCTGAACGCCTCAGAAGTACGCACCCGTCTTGCAGGTCAGTACCCGTCGCGCTTCGACCCAGAACAATACTAATACTCTCCGATTTCTCGTGTCCCAACATTCGTTCTTCAGCTTTGAATGGGATGGAAATGTCCGGCTCCCCCGGTTCACTCGAATTATCTGTGATAACGAGCTGCGCGTCGACCGGTGCCGGGGGGCTGTGCTCACCGAGCCTCAGAGTGATTTTCCATGCCCTATAGATACCCGACACGTCCCCGTGGTTTGCGGAAAAAGTGATGTTCCACATCCGGTCTGGCAGATAGTGAGAAAAATATGGTCAGAGTCGGGACAAGGTAGATGCAACCTACCGCGCGCAACAAACTCCGCGCAGACTCGCTTGGCCACGCGCATGCGCAGTCGAAACCGCGCAAGCTCAAAGTGTACCACGAATGCTCTAGGGTCGTCACGCAGTTCTTCGACGACGATGTTGTCCTCGACCTCCGATCCACTGAGTAACATCATGTCTGTGTCTGTGGTACGGGAAAACTCTTTGAAGCGCTTGCAGAGGCGTTGAAACAAGGCGTTCTCGGACACGGTCACGCATGCGTTGCGTGCTCCCATGACTGTGGCGCTCTGCAAGGGTCGCGAGAAATCTACGAGCGTCAATGCGAGCGCCTGAGGGTCTGTGCCTTCTCTTTGCTGCATCCCAGAACGCTTGACGATGGCCCAATAAACCGGCAGGTGATCCACCATGACTGGTTCCTGCAGAAGAGCAGGGAAGTCTATGTTCCTCCTTGTGCAGACCTCGGCACAGTTTCGCAATACCGACCTACATTCGTCCTCGGATGAAATATCCAGCGAGAGGAGAGCGCGCAATGTATTGAGAACCCATTCTCGCGTGTCTTGCCTTGTCTTTTCCTTCTGCGCAAGGACCCGGGCTTGCTCCTCTGCGGTCCTCTGGCGAGCTTCTTTTTCAGCAGCTTCCCGCTCCGCTGCGAGTCTGGCCTCCTCAGCTGGTGTAGGCCGTCTTTTTCTGGAAAGCCGAGTGAGTATGGAGGGACGAGACGACGATGGTGCGGAAGGTGGGTCTGGGCAGCCCGCAGGGGTTTCTTCAACGACGGGTGGTGGTGATGGCGGTGGTGGTGGTAGAGTCGCCAATGAAGCATTCCTCTCGGGCAGTTGCGATCGTGATGGTGGCAACTGTGGCAGAGGTGGCAGGCGCGCTGTATCTGATAGAGGCGAGGGGAAAGATGATTGAAGTCGAGAAAGATGGCTCTGCGGGGCTGGGGAAGCCGAAGAGGGCAGAAGACTATATATGGGGGGTGGCTCATCGCCGGCCCCAGGTAGTGTGCTCATTGAACAAGGGGGACACGCGTTGTAACAAATACAAACTCCAAGCGAGTGAGTATATGTATGAGACTGTACAACAGGACTCAACGTACTCAACGGCCGCCGCCGCCCAAATCAGCATAGCATATATTTGGATGCGGTGCAAGTAAACTCTCACCACTCACCGTGCATCCAATGAGGACTTCCAGCGGTCATGGGGCTGATTTTGTGGATAATGCACCCCGGTATGAGCCGACATCATGATGCTGGGTTATTCCCTTCGTACTCGCATCCCTGGGGTCTGGGCCTTGCTGTTCGTACCAGTACTTAAGTACTTAAGAGACGATCAGGATGGACGCTTCACTACACTCACGATGCCACGCGAGGGAGGAGATTTCACTCACAACCCTCGCCCTGGTCAGACCATTCAGGATAGCCTAACGTGAGAGTCGGGGAACGTGCATGTGACATATTTGGCTGGGAATCACAGAGCTCCGCAGAATTCCACCCCGACAGTCACCTATTAACCTATCATTACGTGTCATAGTATTCAGTGGCGATCGGCGTAATTGTATGGTTGTGTGCCCAGGCAGTCGAACCTTCCAGACAACGGGACAGCGAATCGCGAAAAATATGAAAAGCGGTTCACGTGACTCTAAAAACACGCGATCACTTCACACAGCCACCAAGGCCAGGACCCAAGAGAGCTGGCATGACGACCTCAGCTCCGAGGCGTGCACCAAAGGTACCAAACGTGTCAAACAGTGATGCGAGGGAATCACTATGAGCAACAACCTGGGCTGGAACATCAAATTACGCACTCGTCTTGAAATTTATAGTTGGTCTTCAGTTCACCATGCACCATGCTTTAATCTAGCGTGATCATGATCTCACCCAATTAATTGCCCAGATTCCAAACCCCCGTGTTTTAAATTCGAGCTGGGTTGGAAATACGGCGTTCAAGGATCTGGTTTCATTATTAGAACGTACCAGTAACGTACCCCATAGACGATCGGTTCTATGACATTGACCATGATTAATGATTGATTGACGCTTCTTGCGGCTCTTGCCAGTGGTATAGTTCAGAGAGTATTTTATGTGGACTATTGGCTGTCAGAACAATGTGTGTGTCTGGCACTGTGGCACAGCCGTGAGGCTGCCACAGTAGTGGCACACACCCCGACTCGGAGAGACTAACTGTGGAGGCTTGTCTACCTTTCACAGATCCGCGAAATCAGCACGATAGCCCCATTCAAGACGACACATCAGATGTGTTCTGCATGCCACAAAACCTTACAGAGATTTTCGGGGTGATATTGAGGCCAGCCGAGGACTTTCGGCGGTTCTGAGAACACGAAGCAACTGATCTAATCACAGCACTACAGTAGCAGGCCTAACCAGGAACACCATTGTCAAAGCTCCAGAAAATTATCCCTCGGCCTCATCGGAGATCGTGTGTGGTCGTACCTGCTCATAACTGTGGAAGCCCATTCGCAAGCAAGGCGTTCGTGCAAGCGCCCACAGTACATTAAAACAGGCTTGTCGCCGTCACCCCCCACAAGCTCATTTTCCTCAAACCTGCACACCGCGCTACCAGTAAGACTCCCAACAGCGAACACACCATGAACCCTGTCCACACTACTGCCAATGGTGTCGCTTTCTGGTCCCGTGATGAGACAACGGAAGAGGACCCGACAGCGCTATGGTCCGGAACCGCGGGCTATGGACACTGGCAACTCACGCTTGGGCTCAACTCCGAGTCGGCGCTGGGTGGTCCCATCACGGTGAGCAATGTCTCCTCTCGGGTGTAAAAGGCTACTCACCTCTCGCTGTCCCAGCCCAGGACATCGAATGGGGTGCAGCCGCTGCAGTCGAAAACACGCACGAGGACATTATGACTTTTGCCCTGCCTGATCATGACACCAATCCCACGGCTTCACCTGTTTCCGCTCTTCCTCACAGCTATCCACGCAACTTCGATATTACAGATCTCGTGAGTGCACAGTGCTCAGTTGTTAACCGCGGGGCACTGACGTACCTCGTTGCATCACAGGACTTCCTTGGCCCGGGTCCTTGGCTCATGCCGCCCTCTGGTAGGTCGCTTTCGTTCCTCTGCCCTCAGGCTCGTATTTACGCGACCTAAAGCCCCTGTTGGGGCTGATTCTGTTTCAGCGTCACCAATAGATCCTTCATGGGCTGATATTTTCTTTCCACTCGCCCAACATGAACAGGTGGCCGGGACGTATGTCGTAAGTACGAGTCACCCAAGCACAAGAGTTCTCACCTTGATACCTCTTTAGGAACCCATTCCAAGTGGCTCTGCATCACTTGCCGCTCCTGGCGGTGGATCGGCCTTGTTCGAACAACCAGGTCCATTCGTCAATTCTACGTCTTCCTATTTTCCTGGCGATGGCAACATGATGAGACCAATCACTCTCAATACGCATCTCTCCAGCACTGTTGGCACGATGCCGTGAGTATCTCCTATTCTGTCTCCCCATATGGGAGTGAAGTATCCACCCCTCGCTAACATTGGCCATCGCAGTGGGTGGTCCGCCAAAGCCAACGCGCCCACCCTCGGCATGTGGGACGTCGGGAGTGGTCTGACGATGCCACATGGCGGATACATGTTGGCATCACAGAGGACAAGTCTTGGAAAGCGTCCTCGTGCCGGCGAAGAGACAAGTCGTACTTTGCCCGGGGAGGAAAACGGCGAGACTACATGCGGCCCACCCAAGAAGTTCAAGGGCAACATGAGCGTCAACGGGGTTTTGGTAGCGGCTGGGCACGCAAGTAGGGCCCATCAACAGCCTGCCAGGACCCCGGCGGAGAAAAATGACATATTCGAGGCGGTAGAATGCGGAGCAGGGACGCTCGCGATTCCAAATGTACAGGAAGTTTGCCAATATTTCCTACCGGGGCCGACCGTCCAGGGGTCGGTGAGCACAACTGCGCAAGAACGGCTGGGGGGCGAGGGGAGCGGGCAGGGAATCCCAGAGGCAACAGAGAGGGACCTCATCCAAATTCCAAGACGGCTCGGGAAGGTTCACAAGGCCCTCCTCCAGGCTTCGTCGGCGGATTGGATATCCGGCTTTGTCCGTACAATCAAGTGCCGGCTCTGTCCTGGTGCCGATTTCGGACACTGGGAGGATTACAAGCGCCATTGTATGTACATGCATCAGGAAACCTCTCAGCCGCTTAGCGAACCTTAATGCATTAATCCCGCTTAAAAACTCGGCAAGTCACACTAAGATATACTAAGAGTCTAAGACACACTAAGACAGGTCAAGGCATACATTCATGGTCACCTTACAAGTCACAAAGTACAGAAGGAGCTCTAAACTGCTAAGACGGGCTAAGACACACTAAGTACATTAAGTGTTCTATGGAGCTCCAAGTCACTAGGAATGGCTAAGACACTGGCCAGACGCATCCCGAGCGTGGCGCGCCGCACCGATTCCCATGGCCAGGCATGTGCGGTGCTCGACGATGTGCAGCACGAGCATGTCCGCCACGAGGACGAACTTCGCGTGCATGCGCACGGTGGGCCCCATTAGCATCTGTGCGCCTTTGGGCGCGAGGAAGACGACCTCGAAGGACGTCAACCGTGGGCTTGCGTGCACGATGCGGGTGCCGTCTTCACCCTAGGAGGGCACAATGCACAGGCGAGTCTGGGGTTGGGGATGCCGGGTGGGATGGGAGAGACGGTGCACTCGCTGTGATGAAGGAAGGGCAGCAGGCGATGGAAAAAGTCGAGGTGCTGCAGGTGCGGACACGCTGCGACGATGGTGCGCAGGACGGTCCTGTTGTGGTACCCCTGCTCGAGCCGGAATGCAATCATGTGGAACATGAATGCGGGCAGCACCGCAAGCGACACGCTCACGTTCAGCGGGGTCTCACAGAGGGCAAGGGCCTCCCGCACGAGCAGGGTCTTGAGCGACGTGCGGACGGGGAGGATCTGCGCCTGCACGAGCGCACCGTTGAAAGGTGCCCCCAGGTGGCGTGGCATATACGTTGTGCAGGAGGTCTGTCCTTGTTCTCGTCCCTTGTCTTGCGCTTCGCGATGGCGTCGACGTTGGTGCCCGGCCCTTCCGCTAGTCGGGATATCGCGCGTGGTGTCCCACATGTGCCTGAGCACGTTTCTCCCACAGCTCGCGTTCGGTAGGTGGGAGCGTCTCCCAGACGATTCCTGTGGGGGGAGGGATGTCAGACAGAGGACGACAAACAGAGGGAGAGGGTCACACCAATCTGACAGTACCTCGGCAGACAGGTGGGAAGTTTCCATCGTCATCATCCATCTTTCGACGCTTGGGAGCGTGTCCGGGTCACCGCGCATCAGAAATGCCCCGAGGACGACGCTGGGGTAAGTCCGGCAGGGGATCGCGCTGATCAAGTCTGTCGGAACCATGAAGCCTCGGAGGCGGACTCCCAACGCGACTGCGGTAATGGGGAAGCCGTGAAGGATCAGAACGATATTCCGGATAGCACGTCGGGCTGTGTCGTCGGTCGTCACGACGATTGTAAGACGGTGACCGCGGGCAAGGTGAACGGGAATTGTGTCCTATAAGATGAAACATGCGAGGGGAGCATTTGTTGAGAATGAGACATGGTATATAGCATGGAAACGAAAATGGAGAAGGCCACAATAAACAGCTGCGAGTCGGTCGAGGCGTAGGTCCGACTACTTAGGATTTCGGAAGTTGGACGGTTTCTGACTGGCCACGTGTGCCATGTCACATGATGTTGTTGACTGAAAAAAAGTCCCAAGTCGAACGGGAATGGCGACGCGTTAACGTTTGACCACTCTCCCTTTCCCTCCCTAGCGTTCCACCTCTCACTCTCATTCTCACTCTCTCCCTAGCCTTCCACCTTTCACTCTCCCAGGTAGGGGACGTCTCGAGATAAGTGTTTTTCTTTTCCTTTTTATGCAAAGTAAACTAACAGACCGCTTTTTTTCTAGGTTACAGTGGGTTTTCAACCTTGACAACGGCTGCCTGGAGACTGCATAGGGAGACCATGCGGGATGTCCCCTGTCCCCACTTCCACATGTCGCCTATCTCAACCTGGAAGACAACGAGGTCGGTTCATGTGTTTATACCAGTACTTTTTTTTTCTGATGTCCCTTTCACAGGAACCGTGGTAGTGTTTGTGATAGTGTATTCAGAGACTTGACACGCGTCAGGTGAGAAATACTATCTCGGCGTTCATATTGTGCTTACACCTGCGTTCCAGAATCCCCATTCCTACAACAATTACTTGCAAGAAGTGGAAGATATTCGTAAGTCGTCATCTCTTTGCCCCCACTTGTGCCTCTTAAACAACACGAAACGCGCAGCCTTCAACCTGATCAACGAAATCGACATCCCCAAAATGCGAGTGCGCATTGTCGCCTACCGAAAACGTGGCACTCATCGAGCTGAACAAGCAGCGCAACGAGGCGTACGCGCAGGCGCTCAAGGGGCAAGAAGAGGCTGAGTGTTGCGAGCGCCAGCTGCGTGTGGAGGAGCTGCGCCGTGCCAAGGAGGAGCGCGACGCATGCGAGGGTGAGTGGCGTGCACTGATTGATCACCTCGAGAGTAGCGACGCAGACGCCGCGCGTGGCTGCGGGTCTTAGTGTCTTAGAGTGCTTAGAGTGTCTTAGTCTCTTGAAATTTGAATCTCGCTTTTTCAAGACGCGTCCTTAGTGCATAAAAATAAGAAATTCAACGGAACTAAGATGAATTAAGAGAGAATAAGACAAATTAAGACAAAATAAGACAAATTAAGAGTGTCTTAAAAATGGGGATCTAGCTTTCACAAGATCGGTTAAAACACATTAAGACGGTTTAAGACGAAAAAAAGGTTTCCTGATGTGGAAGCTCACCCTTTCGAGTTATTGTTTTGCGACCACTGCGGAGACTTCTTCGCTCGTCAGGATGCGCTGGATCGGCATCGCAGGAGCCGCCCTGAGGCATGCCTCGATTTCAACTCTAAACCAGCGATGGCTCTGTTGAAGCGCCGGGTGACGGAGATCGTGCATGGGATGTTTATGGAGAGGTTGGAGCACTGCCTCAAAACCAACGAGGACATCGGAGTGCCCTTTTCCCAGATCATCGTGATGATATTTCCGGAGTCTTCGAAGAGAGGGAGCCGGCAGCAGAGTCGCCTTACAGCGGGCACGTCGCAGCCGCCCTAGGAATCAATTAGCAGTAATTGTATTTAATTTAATTTGCGTTACTTTCCTTTTCTCCTTGCCAGTCCCTTTGCGAGGGGTGAATGTGAATTGAAGTGTGATGCCATCGACGGTACGATATTTGTATTGACTTTGCTCTTGCCATAGTTAGTTCTGTGCTTTCGTTTTGCCGCCTATATACTAGCCGTTATCCTGATCCGAAGGTGTTCTTGTCCCGACTACTGACTATACCGTATATCCCCTTCCGTATAGCAAATTTTGCTCGACTACCACCCAAACCACGGACATGATCCACGAGGGCCGCAACTGGGGAAGAGAAAGACGAGATGAACAGGTGTAGACATCCATCAATTGATCACAGTCGGATAAGAGACGATTCTTAAACACGGGTCGGGTCCAGCAAGGCTGGATCATGCCATCTTGCCACGCTGGCGCAACGTGAGCAAATGTCCGACTCTCGCACCAGAACGCCCAAAAACCAGCCCCTTCCTTCCACATCAGAGACCACGAACCACACGCATGCCCACTGTACGCGATCACGCGATCACGCGCTGATCATGAGCCGCACACAAGGGCACGCGCCTAACACAAGGTAGCCGGGGTAATCGAACTGACGAACTGGGAGCGGGAGCCTGTGGAGGTGTTAGAGGGGATCGATTCGGAAGACGTAAAATTGTGCGTCACCTTTTCGTGCAACCTACATTTGGTCCCACGGCATCCACCTCAGTCTGTGGCAAACTTCAGCAGCGATCATGGCGACCAGCCTCGGTCTGATATGGGGGAACAAATTTTCCATTTAGGCTACCCTGTCGATGCTGCTGCTTGATGGACGGACACGCTGGGCAGGACTTGAAACGTGAAACGTGGCAACTTCTAGTTGGCCCATCGTATATTACGCTACTAAACACAGCTCAGGTAACATATGCATATGACTATTTGATGCCTGCTTGGGCACATCCCAAACTTTCCGGCAACATGAGTGGGCATTGCTAAAAAGCTCGGGATGAGCCCCAGCAGCAGGCATCGAAGAGATACCTGGATTTCCCATATGCATTTCAGTGCGTGTGGTGTTGCTACTTTGATAATAACACACTGGCATGGTCTTGACATTTTGAACCGCCTGGCGCATTCGGGCGACGCCATTGCCGTCAAGAAAGGTCGTACTTCCATCGATTACCCGGAGCCGCGTCGTCATCGTCGTCAGGGGTTACCGATCCCGGGTCGAGGGCGAACGCAGGCGTGGGCATGCATGTTGTCACTGGTGGCTGCCACACGTAGTAATCTAAAACCCGCGCGTGTCCGGATGCGCCGATACTGTACCGGGGAGCCGGGACGCGCGTAACAAGGGTCCATGGCGAAGATCGGAAAGCGGTCGCGCATCTGATCGCTCGCGTGCTTGCGCTTGTACTCAGAGGCATAGGGAGGGCAAGAGGGACGCCGGCGGATTGACCTCGATATGCAGCACGGACATGCCGAGGAGAGATTTCGAACGGGCCCTCGATGCCAAAACGATTGCAGCAAGCGAGGGCACGCGGGAAGAGGGAGAGGGACCCAGGTGGGAGAAAAGGAGGAGGAAGATATGATGAAAGAGGGACAGTGCCAGGAGCTACCGGAGAGTGTGTGAGCAACGGGAGTCACTTGAAGCGAGAGAGGACGAGAGAGGGAAGGGTGGCAAAGAAGGACGGAAGGAGGAAGCAGCGAAGGAGGACAAGAGAGGAGGAGAGGATAAGAGAATGCGAGAGGGAAACGAGCAATAGAGGGAGAGCCTGGTGTGACATTCAAGGGCACAGGGCACAGTAGCGACACTAGAGGAAAAAGAATTGATGGAGAACGAGATGAGATGTTTGCAGGGCACGAAATCTTCTAAACGAATACCATTTCTCGAACAGTCCCTATTCAGCGTGCTAGGTATCTGTGGAAGTACCAGTGTCCCGAAACCCGAAACTTGAACTGAGTACGAGAGAGTTTTCGAACTACGTGGTTTATTGATGCTCTACAACGTATTAGGGCGAATATGAAATGGAAAAAAGGCGTACTAAAATGTTCTTTTACTTGTCACTGGGCTTCTAGAATCGAGGAAGTTTGCCGCGCGTTGTCGAAAGGGTGGTGGGTGAGTCGGAGGGTCGCTCGGGGCGTGTGTTCGGGCGTTCCAAAACGTCTCTTTTGACTCGGACAATCTTGGTGCTGGCCCTCCACTGGCCCTCCTCACACGATGATAGAGGAGCCGACCGTAGTGGGCGCCTCCATATCGGTAGTAGCGAATCGAGGTTGGTTTGCCGACGTTAAGTCGACAGGCCACTTGGGGCCAGGGAGCGGCCATTGTAGAGTGAAGGCGTGAACAATAAGGACAACGAATTACGCAGACACAACAGCACACAACAAATGAACCCCAGTAGAGTGCATCGAGAGAAGCTGTCTGTACGTTTACGAACGAGCGAACACAGGTAATAGGCACAGCCAGTCGAATGACGAATGAGGATAGCGGCATGACTGCATGACTACCTACTCCATGACAGTAAGGAACGACACAATGCCACTCTCGGAAGCAGGCTCAGGCGCAGTCATCAGTCCGACCATTCCTCATCAAATCGTGCTTCGCAAGTGTAGGCGGTGCGTGCTCCTCACCATGGGCCCGGCGGTATGCCGTCCGTCCGTCCGTCCGTCCCTGTGTCGTCTGCCTGCCCATGATCGGGTACAGCTACCGACGCGTCGCGGCCATTCGGTGCCTCGGTTGGGGTGTCATGTTGTTCCTCCACCTGTGTAGGCGTAGGTGACGGGGTGGCATGAGTAGGCAAACGATAGGTATCGTCGGTAGCTCGTGGTGCTTCTCGACGGGAGGGAGCGTCGGCGAGAGAAACACTGCGATTTGTTTGTACCCTTGCTTTTCCTGCGTCGGAGCAGGAGCAGGCGCGGCTGCGTTGTCTTTAACCGCTCATTCGAGAGGTGCGAAGCCCGCTTTTTTGGTGGTGGGACGGCTGGGTGCGGCGAACCTAGAGGGATGTCGCCGAGGGGAAAAGGTACAGGCGACGACGGTGCCGCCGGTATGATGGGCGTCGCTGGATAAAAGCATTCCGGCTCTGGGGGAAGCCACGATCAGTGCGATGCTATGCGGACAGTGACTGAGCCCATCCACGCGACGGGGAACGATGATGGCACCGACATGGAGCGCAAGTTGGGGATGTTTGCGGTATGGCTGAAGGAGCACCGCTGGCAACTGAATGTTTACAACGGAGTCGAAGGATTGGCCCAGTCTCAGAGTGTAGTGAGGGGCTCGAGCACGCGAAGAGTACGCGAAGTGCCACGGATCATCGACATGGTACCTTCATGACAATGCCGTCGAGAAATCTGTTGACTGGGCGCCTGTGCTAGGTTAATGCAAGGGTTAATGTTCTAGACGCTGGAAGGACTCGGCTGCGCGGAACGGAGGTGAGGCGGGCACGCAGTGAGACAGTGACTACTGTAGTGACTTCATTGTCCTCGTCACTGGGCGTCCACTGCATCCCGAGCCACGATTTATCTCGGCTTGCATCAGACTATGTTCAGTCGCGCCACACTGAGAAGCCCGCACCTCGCGCTGAGATGGGTTCATTTTCATTCATCGCATCGCGTAGCTCTGCTTGGTTGGAACCTAAAATACACGATGAATTATCCGCACAGCATTCTTCGGCATGCTCTGGTTTCTTGCCTTGAAGGCTGATAATACGCAACCACAACATGTCCCCATTAGAGATCGCGACTAGCCTAAGCGAAGGGCATCACATCCCTTACCCCTCGCGTTCAAGGATCTGGTTTCATTAATAGATTGTACCCATACACAATCGGTTCTATGAAATTGACCATGATTCATGATGGATTGACGCATTTTGGTAGAGTTCGGAGATTATTCTATGTGGACGTGGATCATTGGCTGTCAGAACAATGTGTGTCTGGCACAGCTGCGAGGTTGCCAGTGCCACACACCCGGACTTGGAGAGACTATCACAGATCCGCTGAAATCAGAACAATAGCCCCATTCAAGACAGCAGACACATCGGATGAGTTCTGCATTCCACAAAACCTTACAGAGATTTTCGGGGTGATATCGAGGACTTTGAAAACACGAAGCAATCTGGTCCAGTCACAGCACTACAGTAGCAGGCCTAGACAGGAACGCCATTGTCAAAGCTCCAGAAAATGACCCCTCGGCCTCATCGGAGATCCTGTGTGGTCGTACCTGCTCATAACTGTGGAAGCCCATTCGCAAGCAAGGCGTTCGTGCAAGCGCCCACCGTATATTAAAACAGGCTTGTCGCCGTCACCTCCCACCAGCTCATTTTTCTCAAACCTGCACACCGCGCTACCAGTAAGACTCCCCAACAGCGAACATACCATGAATCCTCTCAACACTACTGCCAACGGTGTCGCTTTCTGGTCCCGTGGTGAGACAACGGAAGAGGACCCGACAGCGCTATGGTCTGGAACCGCGGGTTATGGACAACCCACACTTGGGTTCAACTCGGCGCAGGGTGGCCCCATCACAGTGAGCAACGTCTCCTCTTGGGTGTAAAAGGTTACTCACCTCTCGCTGTCACAGCCCCAGCACATCGGCGAATGGGGTGCAGCCGCTACAGTTGAAAATCCGCACAAAGACATTAGGGCTTTTGCCCTGCCCGACGGCACCAATCCCATGGCCCCCTCACAGCTATCCACACAATTTCGATTTTACAGATCTCGTGAGTGCACAATGCTCAGTTGTCAACCGGGGGGCACTGACGTACCTTGTTGCGTCACAGGAACGCTGGCAACGATTTCATGTTCTGTGGCGAGACCATGGAGCAGGATGCAGGTGGTCTACCACGCGCGCCTGAGTCCAGCCCGGAGCGCGATATGATGGTGAGCAACGTCTCCTCTGGGGTGTGCAAAGGGTTACTTACCCCCCGTGTCACGGTCACAGGACGTCGACATGGATGATGCGGCCGAAAATCCGCTGGCACACGAGAATGTTGTGACCTCAGGCTTTTCCCCTCCCAATGGCTCCACATATGTTCCAAACCATCCTTCTTACCTTGGCCCGGGCCCTTGGCTCCGGCCGCCCTCTGGTTGATCGCGTTCATTTCTCTGTCCTCAGGCTCGTATTCACCTGATGCCCCTTGTGGGTGCGGACTCTGTTTCAGCGCCAACTTCATGGGCTGATATAACCTTTGAACTCGCCCAACGTGAACAGGTGGCCGGGACGAACGTTGTTGTACGAGTCACCCAAGCACAAGAGTTCTCACCTTGATACCTCTTCAGGGACAGCCTCCCGGACAGGGACCCATTAAGTGGCTCTGCAGCACTGGCCGCTCCTGGCGGTGGATCGGCCTTGTTCGGACAACCAGGTCCATTCGTCAACTCTCCGTGTTCCTATTTTCCTGGCGATGGCAACATGATGAGACCAAGGACACTTGATACCTGTCTCACCAGCGCTGTTGGCACGATGCCGTGAGTATCTGTTAGCCAGGGTGGACAATTCACTCCCATAGAGAGAGACAAGGTACTCATGGCATTCTGCTGATGCCAGAGGGTGTAGTGTTGACGAATTGACCCGGTTGTCGTGACCAGGCCGATCCACCGTCAGGAGCGGCTGGTGCTGCAGAGCCACCTGGGATGGGTCCCTGTCCGGGAGGCTGTCCCTGAAGCGGTGTCAAGACGAGGACTCTTGTGGCGCAAGTGACTCGTACTTACAATGTGCATCCTGGCCACCTGTTCAAGTCGGGCGAGTTCAAAGGTTATATCATCCCATGAAGTTGGCGCTGAAACAGAGTCCGCACCCAAGGGCATCAGGTGAATACGAGCCTGAGGACAGAGAAACGAACGCGACTAACCAGAGAGCGGCCGGAGCCAAGGGCCCGGGCCAAGGTAAGAAGGATGGTTTGGAACATATGTGGAGCCATTGGGAGGGGAAAAGCCTGAGGTCACAACATTCTCGTGTGCCAGCGGATTTTCGGCCGCATCATCCATGTCGACGTCCTGTGACCGTGACACGGGGAGGTAAGTAACCCTTTGCACACCCCAGAGGAGACGTTGCTCACCATCATATCACGCTCCGGGCTGGACTCAGGCGCGCGTGGTAGACCACCGGCTCCTGCTCCATGGTCTCGCCACAGAACATGAAATCGTTGCCAGCGTTGTGGGTTGAATACATAGGTCGAGGAAAACGAGCTTGTGGGTAAAGTGAGGCCGACAAGACAGTTTTAACGAACTGTGGGCGCTTGCACGAAACTTGCTTGCGAAGGGGCTTCCACAATTGCCACCGGAGCACATGTCGCCAGCCTTCGGACTATGAACGCCTGCCTCGGGAGTTACTCCTCCTGGCTTTGTTTAAACATCTTGATGTCCAGGTTATAACCCAAATGAAACCCGTAGATACAGTACAGTTGGCTGTATCACACGGTCCTGCGTTGGTTCCCGTTCCTCTGTTATGGGATGTATGGGAGGAGTGGTGCAGACCATCACTGTAGTTCTTAATGTCCAACAAGATAATCCTGACACGGTCAGCAGCATGCAGAACATGTTTAATGTCTTTGACACTCTCTATACGCCTTGTATCAGGGCCTTCCCTCGCTGAGGTCCTAGCGGTGTGCAGCGGCATTACGCAAGTCAGGACCCTGAATGTTGTTGTGCACACCCAGTAGTCCATGGTGTATTCAGCCAGAGGTATCCACTCGGAAGTGCCTTCCCGACTCACACTCAGAAAGATATCGGCTTTCGGGCAAGTCCCGATCCCAAACGTGATCGAATTCAGGAATATGGACAGGGAAATACAGGTGCATGGAGGGATACCGACCCAAGTCACAATTCGCTGATTGCGAGTTTGTGGCTTTGGTTGGTATCCGAGTCCCTCCCCGGGGAGCAATGCGGCGAGGAGATTGGGAAGCTGAGGCGAGGGCCAAGCTTGCCCATCAAGAAGGGACGAGTCCTAACTGGAACATGCTCGATGGGATGCGAGCTGTGACGAACGAAACACCCTGAAAGTTGCCTTCACTTGCGTAGATTAGACTGGAAGCATCGACTCGAAATATTCTCCCGAAAAGACCAAATTCCTCTCACCTGTCACATGGGGTCCAACCAGCTTTCACATGGCTTCGAGGAGTCGTGTCTCACTCGGACGTAATTATTGGATGAAGCGCAGGGCGGTGGCATTTCTTAAGCAGCAGCGAAGACGTCGCCGGTTGAGTACGTTGAGTGACCGCCGGCGCCAACCAGAGTCGACTCAAATTTTTGGGTTCCACGTTCACGGGGCGGCCGGCCCGATTCCGCGCTTTGATGAACGCATCGAACGCCTCGGACGCGGCGGCTAGCACGGGGGCCTCCTCGTTCCCGTGCAGCAATAAGACCGCGCGCAACTCTGGGATGGGTTGCTGCTGCTCGAACTCCGCTCGAAGAACCGCCAGCCCACCCGCGGTATCTGGCGGCGGCGCGGGCCCCAGCGCGGGCCCGAGGTCGGCCGCCAGCAACGTGAATGCGCAGCGTGCGCACTTGCCGAAATGGGGCGAGGAGCGCACGCCACAGGGCGGGGACGACCTCGTCGCGTTACTCTTGCGGCAGCTCGCCCGGGTGGAGTCCGAGCATGAGCTCTTCGATGGGCATGCATGGAGCGTGGCGGTGCCGGTGCCGGGCCGCAGCGGCGCAGTGTTAATGGATCATTTGCCACTGGCTGCGGTAGACGCTGTGGGACAAATGGAATGAATTCGTTGTCCCTATTGTTCACGCCTTCACTCTACACTCCAATGGCCGCTCCCTGGCCCCAAGTGGCCTGTCGACTTAACGTCGGCAAACCAACCTCGATTCGCTACTACCGATATGGAGGCGCCCACTACGGTCGGCTCTATCATCGTGTGAGGAGGGCCAGTGGAGGGCCAGCACCAAGATTGTCCGAGTCAAAAGAGACGTTTTGGAACGCCCGAACACACGCCCCGAGCGACCCTCCGACTCACCCACCACCCTTTCGACAACGCGCGGCAAACTTCCTCGATTCTAGAAGCCCAGTGACAAGTAAAAGAACATTTTAGTACGCCTTTTTTCCATTTCATATTCGCCCTAATACGTTGTACTAGTAGAGCATCAATAAACCACGTAGTTCGAAAACTCTCTCGTACTCAGTTCAAGTTTCGGGCTTCGGGACACTGGTACTTCCACAGATACCTAGCACGCTGAATAGGGACTGTTCGAGAAATGGTATTCGTTTAGAAGATTTCGTGCCCTGCAAACATCTCATCTCGTTCTCCATCAATTCTTTTTCCTCTAGTGTCGCTACTGTGCCCTGTGCCCTTGAATGTCACACCAGGCTCTCCCTCTATTGCTCGTTTCCCTCTCGCATTCTCTTATCCTTTCCTCCTCTCTTGTCCTCCTTCGCTGCTTCCTCCTTCCGTCCTTCTTTGCCACCCCTTCCCTCTCTCGTCCTCTCTCGCTTCAAGTGACTCCCGTTGCTCACACACTCTCCGGTAGCTCCTGGAACTGTCCCTCTTTCATCATATCTTCCTCCTCCTTTTCTCCCACCTGGGTCCCTCTCCCTCTTCCCGCGTGCCCTCGCTTGCTGCAATCGTTTTGGCATCGAGGGCCCGTTCGAAATCTCTCCTCGGCATGTCCGTGCTGCATATCGAGGTCAAGCCGTCGGCGTCCCTCTTGCCCTCCCTATGCCTCTGAGTACAAGCGCAAGCACCCGAGCTATCAGATGCGCGACCGCTTTCCGGTCTTCGCCACGGACCCTTGTTACGCGCGTCCCGGCTCCCCGGTATCGGCGCATCCGGACACGCGCGGGTTTTAGATTACTGCGTGTGGCAGCCACCAACACGCACGCCCACGCCGCCTGCGTTCGCCCTCGACCCGGGATCGGTAACCCTTGATGACGATGACGACGTGGCTCCGGCTGATCGATGGAAGTACGACCTTTCTTGATGGCAATGGCATCGCCCGAGTGCGCCAGGCGGTTCAAAATGTCAAGGCCATGTGTTATTATCAAAGTAGCAACACCACACGCACTGAAATGCATATGGAAAATAATAGTCATATGCATATGTAACGAGCAGGGACGCTCGCGATTCCAATGTGCAGGAAGTTTGCCACTCTTTCCTACCGGGGCCAAGCGTCCAGGGGTCGGGGGGCACAACTGCGCAAGAACAGCTGGCGGGCGAGGGGAGCGGGCAGGGAATCCCACAGGCAACAGAGAGGGACCTCATCCAGATTCCAAGACGGCTCGGGAAGGTGCACAAGGCCCTCCTCCAGGCTTCATCGGCGGATTGGACATGCGGCTTTGTCCGTACAATCAAGTGCCGGCTCTGTCCTAATGCTGATTTCGGACACTGGGAGGATTACAAGCGCCATTGTATGTACATGGAGGCTCACCCTTTCGAGTTATTATTTTGCGACCACTGCGGAGACTTCTTCGCCCGGCAGGATGCGCTGGATCGGCATCGCAGGAACCCCCCTGACGCATGCGTCAATTTCGACTCTAAACCAGCGATGGCTCTGTTGAAGCGCCGGGTGACGGAGATCGTACATGGGATGTTTATGGAGAGGTTGGAGCACTGCCTCAAAACCAACGAGGACATCGGAGTGCCCTTTTCCCAGATCATCAAGGCGATATTTCCGGAGTCTTCGAAGAGAGGGAGCCGGCAGCAGAGTCGCCTTACAGCGGGCACGTCGCAGCCGCCCTAGGAATCAATTAGCACTAATTGTATGTAATTTGATTTGCGTTACTTTCCTTTTCTCTTTGCCAGTCCTTTTGCGAGGGGTGAACTGGTGAATGTGAATTGAAGTGTGATACCATCGACGGTACAATTTTTGTATTGACTTGTTCTTGTCCCGGCTATACCGTTATCCCTTCCGTATAGCAAATTTTGCTCGACTAACCCAAACCACGGACATGATCCACGAGGACCGCAACTGGGGAAGAGAAAGACGAGATGAACAGGTGCAGACATCCGTCGATTGATCACAGTCGGATAAGAGACGTTTCTTAAACACGCGTCGGGTCCAGCAAGGCTGGATCATCTTGCCACGCTGCCGCAAATGTCCGACTCTTGCACCAGAACGCCGAAAACCAGCCTCTTCCTTCCACATCGGAGACCACGAGCCCATACCATACACATGCCCGCCGTACGCGATCACGCGCGCTCTTGAGCCGCGCACAGCACACAATCCCGCCACAAGCCGGAGCCCGGGCAATCGATGGTTTGCCTGGCGAGTGGCCATCTCTGCACACAGGGGACACATCGACGCCGTCGTTGTTAGATCAACAATCGTCAGGGAGCAGAAGTGGGAGCCAGTAGGTGTTAGAGGGGATCGATTCGGAAGACCTAAAAATGTGCGTCAGCTTTTCGTGCGACTGGACCTCCATTTGTCCCACAGCGTCTACCACAGCCAGTGGAAGATTTCGGCGATTCAGCGACATGATGACCAGCCTCGCTACTGCCTCGCTCGTGTCTGATATGGGGAAAAAATTATCCATTAAGGCTGCCCTGCAGACGCTGCTGCTTGATGGACACGCAGAGCTGGATTCGGCTACTACTACAGCCAAGCGACGGTGATACAAGGTATAATGCGGGGGTAGAAATCACCACTGATGCTAAAAGCGGGGGACTTTGTACTTATAATTAGGGAAATGCGTAAGTGCGGACCGTGTCGACTGAGTTGTTTGGAGATTGGATGGAGAATTACTCTTTTACGGGAAGAGCATGAATACGCTGTAATTGACATACTGTGCGAATGACACTCGGGTACCAAATGCTCTATCGAGAACGTGGGCTGGGTATCAGCCGGTCTCAGGCCTCAGGTCGAGGACGGTAGTTGGCTATGTTTCCATCTGGTGGTGATTAGACCCACGCGAAGGAAAAACGTAAGAAAAATCGAGAAAATACAACGGCAACTGATGATTTGCAAGGGATATTTTTTGGTGATCAGTAGCCTGGCTCAGGACGGTCAGCGGCCTTTTTCCCCTTTGTGTATTTGTACCTCTACAGCATCGATAGCAGGTAGCGCATCATGGGGACGTGTTAGATACATGTGTTTCTGTTTGTCCATATCCACGTCATTATCCGGAACGGGAATGAATACCCAACATTATGCAATACACAACGGAGTATCCCATGGTCCAAATTCATCACTTGTACACCTAACACACAACACGGTCCGAGTCTGGGGGAGCTCGAGCTCGAGCTAGGCTGGAGCTGAGATGGCAAGCCTAGCTTCGAAGCGCGCCTTGAAGACACCTAACGCATCAACGTATGAAGCGAAGCTAAAATACTATCAACAAAAGGAATGTCGGTCTGAACGCCTCAACAGTACGCACCCGTCTTGCGGGCCAGTACCCGTCGTACTTCGACCCAAAACAATACTAATACACTCCGATTTCTCGTGTCCCAACATTCGCTCTTCAGCTTTGAACGGGATGGAAATGTCCGGCTCTCCCGGTCCACTCGAATTATCGGTGATCACGAGCTGCGCATCGACCGGTGCCGGGGGCTGTTCTCACCGAGCCTCAGAGTGATTTTCCACGCCTTGTGGATACCCGAAATATCTCCGTGGTTGCGGAGAAAGTGATGTTCCACATCCGGTCTGACAGATAGTGAGAAAAACGTGGCCAAAATTGGGACAAGGTGGATGCAACCTACCGCGCGCAACAAACTCCGCGCAGACTTGCTTGGCCACGCGCATGCGCAGTCGAAACCGTGCGAGCTCGAAGTGTACCACGAATGCTCGAGAGTCGCCACGCACTTCTTCGACGACGATCTTGTCCTCGACTTCCGACCCACCGAGTAACATCAGGTCTGTGTCTGTGGTACGGGTAAACTCCTTGAAACGCTTGCAGAAGCGTTGAAACAAGGCATTGTCGGACACGGTCACGCATGCGTTGCGTGCTTCCATGACAGTGGCGCTTTGCATGGGTTGCGAGAAATCTACGAGCATCAAGGCGAGCGCATGAGGGTCTACGCCGTCTCTTCCTGCATCCCAGAGCGCTTGACGATGGCCCAAAAAACTGGAAGACGATCCAGTATCACTGGCTCCTGCAGAAGAGCAGCGAAGTCTACCTCATTACTTTCGCAGGCCTCTGCACAGCTTCGCAATTGCGCCATCCATTCGTCGTCGGATGAGTTATCCAGCGAGAGGAGAGCGCGCAATGCATCGAGCACCCGTTTTCGCGTTTCTACCTTTGCCTTTTCCTTCTGCGCAAGCATCCGGGCTCGCTCCTCTGCAGCCCTCCGGCGGGCTTCTTCTGCAGCAGCCTCCCGCTCCGCTGCAAGTCTGGCCTCGTCGGCTGCTGTAGGCCGTCTTTTTCCGAAAAGCAGAGAGAACATAGATGGACGAGACGACGATGGTGCGGGAGGTGGGCCGGGGAAGACCACAGGGGTTTCTTCAACGACGCGTGATTGTCGCGCAGTTGGTGAAGCAGTTGATCGTGGACGAATCCTCCCAGGTGGTCGTGGTGGAGTCGGCAATGGGGCATTCCTCTCGGGCAGTTGCGATCGTGATAGTAGCAATGGCGGCTGAGGTGCCAGGCGCGCTGTATCTGTATGTGCTAGAGGCGAGTGCAAAGATTGAGGACGAGAAACATTGCCCTGCGTTGTTGGGGAAGTCGAAGGGGGGAGAAGGGTGTATAAGGGGGGCGGCTCAGAACCGACCGCACGTCGTAGGCTCATTGAACGATTGGAATACGCGGTGTGAAAAACACAAACTCGAAAGAGTAAGTATATATACTGCGTGACACTGTACTAGCAGCAAGACTCAACACCTGCTGCCCAAATCAGTATAGCATATATTCCAATGCCGTGCAAGTAAACGCTCACCAGTCACCAGTCACCAGTCACCGCACATCCAATGAGGACTTCCCTTCGTACTAGCGTCCCCGGGCCTTGCTATTCTTACCAGTACTTAAGCACTTAAGAGACGGCCAGGATGGACGCCTCACTATACTCACGATGCCATGCGAGGGAGGAGATTTCACTCACAACCAACCCTCGCACTAGTCAGGAACCATTCAAGTGACGTGAGAGCGTGCATATGACAGATGCTAGGAATTCCAGACTCACAGGATACGCGGCCTCGACTCCACGCCTCAGAGTTCCACCAATTTCGCTTTTTATCATGTCGAGCTTACGAGTAGTATCTCCCTTTCATCAGCTCTCATCATGCTCTCGAAAATTCAGATTGGCGAGATGGTAAGTCGTTGTGGGAAAGGTAGACCGCGGTTTCTGCGGGCTCCTATTACCTGTCATCATGTCATTACCTGTTGTTGTACGCCTGCCAGGCAGTTCAAACCTTTCAAGGACAAAGGACAACGCATCGCGAATCAGGATAAAGGTGGGTCACGTGACCACGAACCGAAAGGCGCATCACACAACCAAACATCCAAAGGGAACCCTGGCACAAACGACGAAACCACTACTGTAGTACTGAAGGTACCAAACGCGTCAAATGATGCGAGGGAATGACTGTGAGCAAAAACCTAGGCTGGAACATCTTACTTGTAAATTCCGCGCTCCTCTTGAAGCTCAGAGCCTTGAAAGCTTGAACTCTGAAGCTTCTGCCACTGGCAGTGAAGGTTGGTCCTTTGCCACGCTATGCGGTTACTCCGCCTTCGGTACAAATCCAACCAAGCCATGCCCTGGTTGGCATCCGGATTGCCTGCCTGCAGGACAGCAGAGGAGTTGGGGCACCACATCCGGTTGACTGACTGTAAAGAAGGAAGCGGCAGTCTTACACGCTCCGAGTCACACGCGCAGCAGGATGGCCTTGGCGCTGATGTACGCGTTGAAGCAGAGAGAAAACTGAAAGCTCTTGAAACGGATCTTGCAATGGCAGAGAGAGCGAAGAAAGAACGCGCCCTGGCGACGCGCTACCACAAGGTCAAGTTTTTATATATCAGCCTTGGGCGCGTTTCACACAAGGACCAGATCGTCAGAAACTCATTGCGCAGAATGCGGTAAACGAAAAGGAGACTCGAGGACTAGGAGGGCTCTTCTAAACATCGGAAAGCTCGCAGTGTAGAGCTCTTCGATTTACGGGTGGATCTGAGCTATGTCGTGGTATGTCTCTCGAATGCCGATCTAGTGGGCCCGTTTGCAAAGTATTTCGTGCCCAGAGTTACCCCAATTGTGGAGGGGAACATCTCACTCTTTCCTCCCGACGTGTGTAGTACGGACGGTGCTGCCGCCCACGTGTATCAGGAGCCAGCTCAAAGCGCGACAGACGGGAAGCGCCGGGGGGGCTCCTTGAACCGCTAAGTTACAGCACATTGATCGCAGGTAACTTAGCGCGTCACGGGGATGCATTACATACACGATTTTCTGTTTCTCCATGTCCATGTCGTTACCCGGAACCGGGACGGAATCATACATACCATATTATACAACCCACAACAGGGTACCCCATGGTCCAAACTCATCACTTGTACACCTAACACACAACATGGCGAGAGTCTGGGGGAGCTCGAGCTCGAACTAAGCCGAATCAGGAGCTGAAGCTGAAGGCGGGACTGAAGCTGGATCAGGAGCAGTCGCAGGAGCTCGGGTCCGGCGGGTCCGGGTCCGGGTTCGGGTTCGGGTTCGGGCTGGGGCTGGAGCTGGAGCTACTGAAGGTCCAGCAGGATCTGAAGCTGAAGGTGGAACTGAAGCTGGATCAGGAGCAGTCGCAGGAGCTCGGGTCCGGCGGGTCCGGGTCCGGGTTCGGGTTCGGGTTCGGGCTGGAGCTGGGGCTGGAGCTGGAGCTACTGAAGGCCCAGCAGGAGCCGAAGTTGAAGGTGGAACTGAAGCTGGATCAGGGGCAGTCGGAGCTCGGGTTCGGGCTCGGGCTCGGGCTGGAGCTGGAGCTACTGAAGGTCGAGCAGGAGCTGAAGCTGAAGGTGGAACTGGAACTGGATCAGGATCAGGAGCAGGAGCAGGAGCATGAGCTCGGGATCGGGGTCGGGATCGGGCTGGAGCTGGAGATGAAGCTGGAGCTGGAGCCGCAGGAGCAGGGGCTCGGGCTCGGGCTGGAGCTGAAGGTGGAGGAGCCTTCTTTGCAAGCCTGGCTTCGAAGCGCGCCTTGGAGACACCGAACTCGTCAAAGTATGAAGCGAAGCTAAAATACTATCAACAAAGGAAAGTCGGTCTGAACGCCTCAAAAGAACGTACACGTCTTCCGGGTCAGTGCCCGTTGCGCTTTGACCTATAACTATACTAATACCCTCTGATTTCTCGCGTCCCAACATTCGCTCCTCTTCAGTTTGGAATGAGATGCAAATGTTCCGCCCACTCGAATTACCCGTGATGATAACGAGCTGCGCATCGATCCATGTCGGGGGACTGTGCTCACCGAGCCTCAGAGTGATTTTCCATGCCCGGTAGATACCCGACGACGCATCCCCGTGGCGTGTGGAGAAAGTGATGTTCCACATCCGGCCTGGCAGATAGTGAGAAAAGCATGGGCAAAATCGGGACAAGGTAGATGCATCCTACCGCGCGCAACAAACTCCACGCAGACTCGTTTGGCCACACGCATGCGCAGTCGAAACCGCGCAAGCTCAAAGTGGGCCACAAATGCTCTAGGGTCGCCACGCGGTTCTTCGACAACGACCTTGTCCTCGACTTCCGGCCCACCGAGTAACATCGCGTCTTTGGCTGAGATGCAGGAAAACGAAAACTCCTTGAAGCGCCTGCGGAGCTGTTGAAACATGGCGTTGTCGGACACGGTCACGCATGCGTTGCGTGCATCCTCGACAGTGGCGCTTTTCAAGGGTTGCGAGAAATCTACGAGCGCCAAGGTGAGCGCCTGAGGGTCTGCGCCGTCTCCTTGCTGCATTTCAGACTGTTTGACGATGGCCCAATAAACCGGAAGAAGATCGTCTATGATTGGTTCCTGCAGAAGCGCAGGAAAGTCTACGTCCTTCTCCGTGCAGACCTCTTTACAGTTTTGCAATACCGACGTGCATTCGTCCGCGGATGAGATACCCTGCGTGAGGAGATGACGCAATTTAGCTTGTGCCCATTCTCGTGCTTCATTCCGTTCCCTGTCCTTCTTAAGCATCAGGGCTTGCTCCTTTTCTTCTTCAGCGATCTGGTTCTTTTTCATTATAGCGGCCTCTGTGGGACCTCTTCTGAAAAAGCGGGAGAGTGGGTACTGACGAGACGAAGATCGTGCGGGAGGTGGGCCTGGGGAGCCCGCAGGAGTTTCTTCAGCGACAGGTGATTGTCGTGCCGATTGTGAAGCAGTTGACGGTGGTGAAATCCTCCCAAGGGGCAGTGGAGGCGCTGTACCTGCTAGAGGCAAGGGATAAGATTGAAGCGGAGGGGGCAGGAGACTGTATTCAGGGGGTGACCCATCGCCGGTCTCAGGTAGTGTGGTCATTGAACAAGTAGAACAGGCGTTGTGAAAACTCCAGGTAGCCACGCAACTCACCAGCCGCTGCCCAAATCATTCCAATGCGGTGCAAGGAAACGCTCACTGAGCAACCAATGAGGATTCATATATCATAGAGGTCATGGGCTGATTTTGTGGAAAATGCACCCCGGCATGAGCCGACATCATGATGGCAGGTTATTTCCTTCAGTTTGTGCTAGCGTCCCCAGGCCTCAGCTTACTTTTCGTTACCACTTACCAGTCCTCAAGTGCCTTAGAGATAACCAGGAATGGACGCCTCACTATACTCAGGGTGCTACGCAAGGGAGGATATTTCGCAACCCTCGCGCTAGCCAGGAAAATAATTCAGGTAACGTGGGAGCGTGCCTATGACATGTTTGGCTGGGAATTCCCGCCCTGATAGAGGAAACGTGCCCTCGACTGGACGCCGCAGATTCCCACCAATTTCGTTTTTTCACGTGGGACTTCCGAGTTCTCTCCCTTTCGTCCGCTCCAATCACTCCTGAAATTCAGATTGGCGAGACGGTAAGTTCTTGTGAGCAGGTAGATCGCGGTGGCTGCGTGCTTGATATATTATGATTCACCATTACCCATTATCCGTCACCATAAGCGCGGCGGGTGGAGCATCATCAAGTAAGTACGTATTCAGGTTATTTCCATATCGGGTAAGATAAGATAAGAACAACAAGTGCGAGACTACTGAGTCGTTCGAATTCGGATGACCATACCCAGGAACTGAGACAATAAGGCTGAACAGCATACGAAAGTGGTGTGGTCTCCGACATCTCCCCTACGATATTAACCATCCAATTATTCCCATTTGACCCTCGGGCCTCAGATCGAGTACGATAGTTGGCTACGTTTCCATCTCAACTGGTGGTGATTGGATCCACGCGAAGGTAAAACGTAAGAAAGAAAGTACAAAGCCTGCTATTCAGTTGGTCGGTGGTCCGCCTCCTTGTGTGTCTGCAGTACATTGATCGCTGGAACCATGTCACGCGGGTGCAATGGTTACCCGGAACAGGAACGAAATCGTACACACCATTATAAAACACACAACAGGGTATGACAGTAATATTATCCCGTGGTACAACCCCATCACCTATACTCTTAACACACGACACAGCTAGTGTCCGGGGGGACTGGCTCGGCAAGCCTGGCTTCAAAGCGCGCCTTGAGGACACCTAACCCATCAACGTATGAAGCGAAGCTAAATTACTATTAACGAAAAAAAGTCGGTTTGAATGCCTCAAAAGTACGCACCCGTTTTTCAGGTCAGTATACCCGTCGCGCTTTCACCTAGAACAATACTAATGCACTCCGATTTCTCGTGTCCCAACTCTCGCCCTTCAGCTTTGAACGGGATGGAAATGTCCGGCTCTCCCGGTCCACTCGAATTATCGGTGATCACGAGCTGCGCATCGATCCATGTCGGGGGACTGTGCTCACCGAGCCCCAGAGTGATTTGCCATGCCCTGTTGATACCCGACGCATCCCGGTGGTCTGCGGAGATAGTGATGTTCCACATCCGGTCTGACAGATACCAGTGAGAAAACTATGGCAAGAGAAGGGACAAGGTAGATGCAACCTACCGCGCGCAACAAACTCCACGCAGACTCGTTTGGCCACGCGCATGCGCAGTCGAAACCGTGGAAGCTCAAAGTGGGCCACGAATGCTCTAGCGTCGCCATGCTGTTCTTCGACGACGATGTTGTCCTCGACTTCCGATCCACCAAGTAACAGCACGTCTGTGTCCGAGGTACGGGAAAACCCCTTGAAGCGCTTGCAGAGGCGCTGAAAAAAGGCATTGTCGGACACGGTCACGCATGCGTTGCGTGCTTCCATGACTGTGGCGCTCTGCAAGGGTTGCGAGAAATCCACGAGCGTCAATGCGAGCGCCTGAGGGTCTGCGCCTTCTCTTTGCTGCATCTCAGAGTGCTTGACGATGGCCCAATAAACCGGAAGATGATCCACAATGACTGGTTCCTGCAGAAGAGCAGCGAAGTCTACGTCCCTCCTTGTGCAGACCTCTGCACAGTTTCGCAATACCGACCTGCATTCGTCCTCGGATGAGATATCCAGCGAGAGGAGAGCGCGCAATATATTGAGCGCCCATTCTCGCGTGTCTTGCCTTGTTTTTTCCTTCTGCGCAATATCCGGGCTTGCTCCTCTGCAGCCTTCCGGCGGGCTTCTGCCAGCATTCCCGCTCCGCTGCCAGGTTAATCCCCCCTCGGCTGCTGCTTTAGGCCGCCTTTTCCCGAAAAATGAAGTGTGTGTGGGCGGACCAGACGACGATGGTGCGGAAGGTGGGTATGGGGAGCCTGCAGGAGTTTCTGCAACGACGGGTGATTGTCGTGCATATGGCGAAGCAATTGATGGCCGAGGAATCCTAGGGGGCGGTGGTGGTGGTGGTGATGGTGGTGGTGGTGGTAGAGTCGCCAATGAAGCATTCCTCTCGGGCAGTTGCGATCGTGATGTTGGCAATGGTGGCAGAGGTGGCAGCCGCGCTGGATCTGCTAGAGGCGAGGGAAAAGGTTGAGGCCGAGAAAGAGAGCCCTGCGGGTTGGGGAAGCCGGAGAAGGCAGAAGACTATATGTGGGGGGTGGCTCATCGCGCTCATCGCTGGCACCAGGTAGTGTGCTCATTGAACGAGGGAACAAGCGTTGTGAAAAGCGTTGTGAAAATACAAACTCCAGGAAAGTAGATATATGCGTGCAGAAGACAGCGATCTGACTCGACGGCTGCTGCTCAGATCAGCACGCCATTCCAATGCGGTGCAAGTAAACGCTCACAGCGCTCACCGCGCATCCAATGCAATGAGGACTGCCAGAGGTCATGGGGCTCATTTTGCACCCCCGGTATGTGCCGACCGTCATGATGTTGGGTTTTTCCCTTCGCACTAGCGTCCTCGGGCCTTGCTGTTCGTACCAGTCCGTAAGTACTTAAGAGACATCAGGATCAGGGATGGACGCCTCACTATACCCACGGATGCCACGCAGGGGAGGTGATTTCACAAATTTCACAGCCCATCGCGCTAGTCAGGAACCATTTCAAGGTACGTGCAGTGCATATGACAGCTGGGAATTCTAGACTCCGCCCTCCCACGCCAAAGGACATCGATGGACATCCCTGTCCAGTCACGGCCACTGCACATGCGCAAGCCCGATGCGTACCGTGAACGCCGTGGTGTTGCCGTGCACTTGCGACCCGTTCCGCGTCTACGGAAAGTGTGGCCACTGGCACCTGCACCGACCGTTGGCTGTTATCCGTCCGTACAGTACAGCCTCCTCGATGGCGACTCAACCTCTGACAACCGCATCGCATCTTGCGCATGCGCTACGAACCGTGCGGTAGCACCCTCTACTGACCCTCTACTGTGCTTCATCAATAACGTGCAGTCGTATCGAGCTCTATAGCTGGGCCTAGGTTGCAGTCTTAGTCGAGGCTCTAGGCATACACCACTTCAACCACTGGCCGGCACTGCAGTTCACGACCATCCTCAACCCTGCCATAGTCATTTCGTTCCCCAGAGGCTTGGTCCTAGTTATTCAGATGGCTGCCTATGCTGTCATCCGTTGACTGCGCAAAGTTTATGATCGGATTAAAGACACTGGCAGGTGATAATGTTGGGCAAGGGAAGCGACCATTTCGACGATCAGTGCGCTCAAGCGGTTGTCTCGATGGTGGTGTCAGTAGTGGTGGTAGGTGAAAGTGAAAGGGCATCTACCAGATACAATCAGTCGGATCGGTCGAGCGTGGAGTCGTGGACGGCCTCGCGAGTGTTGGACAAACACGGATCGCACAGATAAGATACCCAGGAACTGAGACGATAAGCCCTCAATCCTTCGCCACCAGGCTCCAACAACTCGCCTACGGTATTAACCATCCATTTATCCCCTCAGGTCTAGTACGGCAGTTGGCTGCGTTTCCAATGGTCAGCAGTATAAACATACTAGGTGGGCCTCAGTACTCAATTCTTGCGTACGCCTGTGCCGATTGTTGAGATATACCCCTCCTTATCTAGTCCTCATTGGTGATTAGACCCACGCCCGCCCTTGAATTTATACTTTCAGTAGTCACACTTTCTACAGGATCGGCCCTGACGTTGAGATAGGAATGGGGAGGAGCTGCTAAGGAGAACAGCTCGAGAGGGGCGGCTCAATTGAACGTCAACCTCGCTTCGTCTGTTCGTTGGAATGTAGAAGAGAGACTGCGTCAATAGGA
Source organism: Russula brevipes (assembly GCA_022496215.1). Taxonomy (NCBI): domain Eukaryota; kingdom Fungi; phylum Basidiomycota; class Agaricomycetes; order Russulales; family Russulaceae; genus Russula; species Russula brevipes. Next base: position 33,379 of record WTXF01000069.1, on the reverse strand, counting down.
TGGACGTACAGTACAACTGACACTTACCGGTCCGTGACTCGAAGGCTGCCGCCTGGTCATTCAAGGTAATCGATATATCATCCGGGTTAATCTTCCAAAAAAATCGAGAATTCATTACCACTGCAAGCAAGCGTAGATGGATGGTGATCCGGCGAGCATATAATTTAAGCTGTGGAACTTTATGGTTTGAGATAGAAATTTGGCCCAAACGTCGAGCCACTCGGCCCAATCGGGTCATTGACACAGGCCCAATGACCCAATATTAATGACCCAAGATACTTAAATCTGGAACTGAATGCAGCGCGTGGCTGCGCACGCGATGGGCGTAGGCGTGCTGTGCATCACGTCAAGAAACCCCATGAGAAATCAGAAATCAAAACATACAACACATCAGGGATCTCAATGACAGCCACTATATCCTTTCGGCGATAAAGAGGGTATAGGACTCAAAGTCTGGCTCGCTAGTGTCATTTCTTTTGCCGAGCACCCTCATTTGCCAGGTGCGGTTATGTATTAGCCCTGGTCGTGCGGGTAGCACACTGTGGGAAGTGATTGAGCTCGCCTCTCGCGCTGTACCACTATCAAGATCTGACATCCATCGAGCCCGTAGAATAAAGTACCACAATACGACTTAGCTTCAAAGTGCGTCTTGGGGAATAATAGACATGTCATAGGGGAGGACGATACTGAAGCTATGTGGGCATCGATTTACGGTGTGAGGCATCGTCTCCTTATATATCTCGTTTCACATGTTACATGGGACAGAGATAGAAATTTCCGTCCGTACCAGTTCGCGGGACATGTGTACGGTCTTCGGCCGTCCGACTCTAGGCGGACGGGGCAGGGCGCGATCACGTTGAAGTCCCTCCTCCGGAGGCGTCGAAACGAGGCGTTATCAGACACCGTATCGTGCTACTGCAACGGTGGAAACCAAGCAAGTGCCCACGGGGGATACACGAGTGCCAGCCAAAAAAAAGAGGGGAATCCAGTGTCTGCCGACCGAGTGCGCATCAACCCTCCCCGACTCAGGCTGGGAATCATCGCGATCCTCCTTGACGACAGCCCTCGATGGCGAGCTCCTGAGGAAAAGGAAACGAAAAAAGAAAGAAAAATTGGGCAAACTCCACGCCGGGAAAGGCTCCGCGCAGCCTTGCAGCACTGACGCGAGCTCATGCCCAGATTTGAGGGGGGGGGAAGGGGACCTGCGCCTGCCAGTGCGAGAGGAGGGCGCGAAGATTGGTCGGCCCGAGAACGCGCCTCGCGACTCAACACAAACACACTATTCCATTTCCTTCCTCCTGCGCAAGTTGCCGAGGCCAACTTACGGCATCCATTCTTAGTGGCGACACGAGGGGGCACGACCAGTTTGAAGTAAAGTTATGGTTGGGGAGAAAGGGGGAGAAAAAACGTCGTCGCACATATTTGTTCGGGCTCTTTCTCCCATCAGACGGGGCAGCGAGCGGGTGACGAGATGTGGAACCGATTGCGGGGACGGCATTGATAGGGAAAAGGCGTGCGCCAGGGGAGGACTAGGTTGACCTGGTTGTGCAGGGATTGAGAGGCACGTCGAGAGGCAACTGCAGCAATAGAAAGAAAAGGGGTCGAAGAATCCTTTGTTCGTGGGATTTCGTGGGATTGAAGGGCCGCCGTAGGGATTCTTCCTGTCGGAAAACAGCCGGCGCTGACGTGCTCTTCGAGGGTGACAGCAGAAAAGATAGAGCAAGGACCTGGGGCGCAGAGGAGTAGCCAGGCGAGGAGCGACAGAGGGCGACAAAAAGGGCCATGGCCAGCGGAGGATCGGGACGGATGCCGTACACACGGGGGGCTCGTCTCTCCTATCTAAAGCGTCGTGCCTTGCACCTCCAACGAGGAATGGAGCAACGCCACACTGACACAGGGGAACGAAGGCTTGTCACACTGAGTATACAGTCTTGCGCCACGCGAGGGCCGGGTATCCAAATCGGTGTAGGCGTGCGTAAAGCCATGTGAAGATTCGCCAATCTGTGTGGGACCCACGGTTGTCTCAAAGATGGACTAGACGCGATTCATACGAGTAACCGGGACGAGGTACGCCAGTAGTAAAAATTACTCAAGTGTCGGTTCTGGTGGCAGCAGCTCGCACAGGGCCAAGGTTCATCACCACCGCAAGCGCCGAGGGCTGCCCTGGCCCTTGTGGACATTATTATTAGCGATGCACTTGAGTGATAGGGCGATAAGACAGAGGACCATATCTGGGGAAGAAAATCCTCCAAGAACCAGGGCCTAGAACACGTAAACCGTCACTTGATAATCCAGTTCGCGGTTCACCTTTCTTGGGCAAAGCCGCATAGCTTGATTTGCCCCCATGAATCCTAGTGCTAACGGAAACTGAGATCGTACTGCAACTGCAAGGGCCACCACTCGACGGAGTATCATGATTAAATTCGTCAAATTGACAGTATTTCATGCGACGCCACATGACGGCCATGCTGCCCTCAATATCAGAAGACACTCGCAGCCAATGAACACAAACGTCCCGTGCTCGCAGGACCACACACCTACTAGTACAGGAAGCAGTCAGAGTTTCCATGAAGCCTTACCCCCTGACCCCGACACATTTCGTGACACCAGTGCGCACGCTGCTTTTGCCCTAGCTAACTTCGCGTAACGGGAAAACGTCTAGCCTATCTGGGAGACAGTGGCACCGCATTCTACCGGTATCGGCCACCTTTCCGCAAGCTCACGAAAATCTTTTCTTCCTTTTTCTTCTGCGGGGAAGGTGGAGAGCTCGAGTCTGCGGGAGGTTGGGAGCCCCGTACCGGCATAGGGTTACGGGGCCGTGAAGGATGAGAATGCTGGGTTACGACGCTATATGATATCTCAGGGCTTGACGGTGACAACTCTTGCGAGGTAGAGGAAGCAATCGAAGCAGAATCAAGGGCCAACACGGGGACCGCCGACTGGCTTAACCTCGCATGAAGAGCCCTATTGGAATCGACAAGTATCGACGACCTGGAGACGGACAGACCAGTTAGCAGCAGCAGGGACGAAACATGTATCTTGACGAACTCGTTGAGCAATTGGTGACCCAGCGGTCCGTCATCGAGCCGGATTTTGATTGCCTTGTCACGCCCAGGAGATAGCTTGGTCATAGGAGGACAGAGGAGGACCGACCGAGAAAGAGGGTCCTCCGAGTCGCCATCCTCCGTTGCGTCAGAAGATCCCACGACGACGAGGCTCGCATTGACCTCTGTTGCTGGCGAGTGTTCTCCTAGCTCGAGCGACAAAAACCACCTGTTCTCCGATCGACCATCACGTAAAGTCTCAACGACGGCGGAAAACGCTAGGATCCAGATCCTGCCTGGAAGAGAAGATATGAGGTCGATCAAGGCACGGAGGGCGCAGAACACACCTGATGCAATAAATTCCACCGAGACGGATTGACAGACGCGCATGCGCAGTCGGAACCTCGGTATTTTTATGAGTGCCACCCACGATCCAGTTCCATTTCGTCTTTCCTCTACCTCGACGCGATCCTCTTCGTTCGCGGGACCCAATAGTAATGCGTCCCTTGTGGAGATATGGGAGAGAGGGGGGATGGACCGAAACAAGCGCTGTAGAAGCGCGTTATCGGATGCCGTCATGCACGCCACACGGATAGCAGCAAGTGTAGCCGGGCTAAGTGGCCGGCAGACGTCCAACAAAGCAAATACGAGGGAGTCAGCTGCGACGCCCCCGCATTCAGCTGATACGGCTCTGTTTATGATGGCCCAGTAGATCGCGGGGTATCCTTCGATCAACGTCTCCTGCAGGACCGTTGAGATATCCAAGCCTTCACTCTCGCACGCTCGAGCGCATGTCGAGAAGATGGTGTTCCTTTCTTCGTCGGACGGCAGCCTACCCTGAAGTAAGGCCTCTATGCGTGACCGGACATGGTCTATTGCCATATCTTGTGGCGAAGATTGAATAACAATATGTCTTCCTTGAACAGCTCGCCTCACATTTTCTTCAGCTGTCAATTGACTTTGCTCCTCTGCAGCATGCCGGGCAGCAGCGTCTGTAGCCGTGGTCGGGCGGGTATTCCTGGACAGTCCGAGTGAGGCAAACGAACGGAACATAGAGCGATGTTGGCCTGTCTGGGGTGGGGACGTATTGGCACTTGGTTCGGTTGGTCGGCCAGGATACGCGACGGGATCGGACAGTGGCGGCGGAGGTGGGGGACGGGATGGAGGTGGATGCGAGGGTGGGGGCACCATGGCGAGTTTCATTCCGTGGGCGGACCGTGACGCTGACGAGTCGGACGGGGGCGAGGTAGGGGAGGAAAAATTTGGGGACGAGGAAGCCGGGCGCGCTTGCGATTGCGATTCAAGGAGGCCGGGTCTTTGATCATGATATGCGGAGCGCGAACGATTTTGAAGTGCATTTCGTTCGGCAGTATCCGAATCGACCACCGGCATGGGAGATACCGCCCGTGGGTGTAGGGACGATGGTTTTGCGACGCGAGACGGGGCGAGTCCCATGGAATGAAGTTGCGCTGTATCCGGAAGTTGCAGGTGCAGGTCATCCAGGTCTCCTCCCGTCAGCCGGAAAGACCGGTTGTTGTGGTATGGAGGTGGTGGGGCTGGTGTGGGCGGGGGCGGGAACGAGGGCTTCCGAGATAAGGGTAGCATGGCGGGAGAATGGATACCTTCTGGCAGAAGGAGTGGGACACGTTAGGCATAGTAGCCCTACCATATATATGCACGTTTTGCTTACTATACCTAGTAGGAAGTACGGGCCATGGAGGACCCCAAGTCGTTCCCACGTAGAGGCATAATTGGATATGGGTACATATTCCGGGGAGGCGTGGGGTGAGCACCGGATTTGCTTTGCCCTCTGAGTTCTGTTGCCTTACCTGAAACGACCGTGATGATTAAGCACGGAACAGCACGTAGGCGCTGGCGCTTCAAACTTCAGTGTGCTGGATAAAACTTCCAACCGGCCGAGCCCTTGGAAGCAAGCTACACGGCGAATGTACTATGGCACTAAAATGAGAGGAGGATGAAGGGGATCCATGTGATGAAGGCAGATAGTTGCTATGGGCGGGGGCGTTCAGTTGAGTGACCTGGTCGCCGGCCTCAATGGGTGATTTCCCTTTTTGGAGAGGGCCCAACAACGAGCGTGACAGCATGATTCGCGTCGATAACAGGCTAGCTTGGTTTCGTTTACACCGTGTGAGATATGGTCTGCAAACCATCACCGGTGCATCACCACGTTGAACCGTGCCAGTCATAACCAACATTTGAGTGATCGCCGTAACCAAATGATGGTCTTGACCGACTCCGGCGCATCAGGAAAACGGGCAACTCAGGACAACATCTGCACACTTTGCACCTGCAGTTCCTACTTTTGACCTTGCTTTGGAGCTCTCCAAGCTGACAAAGGGGAAAAGGAGGCAGCAAAAAAGGCGAAAGTAAACTCCCATTTTCCTCTTTCCTGTGTTGTATTTGTGTGTTAACCATCTCTCGGGTCCTGAATTGCCTCATTGTAAAACACGCGTCCATGCTCAAGGCATTCAGCGAGCCAGGCGCAGCTGCATGTCATTGCGATGCGATACATTGCGTACACATCCCTGCCAACTTCTACAGTATTTGTGTATGTGCCCGCTCTCGGAGGAGTCGGAGATACGCCGATACCGACGACGTCTCGTCGGTGAGTCCTCAATTTCCCCTCTGCGTCGCCCTGTCCCGTATCACTTCCGCAGGTATGACATACGGCGCCGCTTCTCATCGTCACTTTGATTATAAATGGAAGCACAACCACGCCTTGGGCTGCACAGGAATAGAGCCTGTCTTCTGATCGCTGGTGACGGGTCTCTTGACAGCCCGCACTCCTGGATAAGTTCTGGGCGATGCTGGCGGTGTCCATTTACCGAGAAACCCCTGTTGGATGTCATACCCCCGGTGACGCAAGAAGTTTTGACAAGAATAAACCGGACAGCCATGCGTGATCCCCGCCGTATCTCCCGATTTGGTTTCCCACCCCTTACGTCCTCCATCTCGTAGGTGGTCGAATAGTAGGAATGGAGGTCGAGAGAATGAGTGCGCGGTGTAGGTGACGTGCAGCGCCACGCTGCGGACGGTCGAAGAGTGGACAGTATTTGTTCGTCGACAGGTATGCCTCACTGGACATGACCTTTTAGCGACTGAAGCAGAATGATCAAACAATACTAGTTTCTGAGAAGAGTATCCATATAGTCGTTGACTTCTCTTCGGGACAAGACAACAACCATCGGCAATGCAAGATTCGAAGCGCCAAGACTGCTGCTCAGCGGCCGCCTCTGCGTAGGGACGTGAAAACTTGCTGATTTGGATCCTTTGTCGTCCGCCTGTCCTTCTTTTTTCCCGTTGTAGAGCGCGAATGCTCAGAATTGCTGGTACTTCCTTGGGTTCCCATAAACGAGGACACCTGACTCCAAGCGTCAGAATTATCAGAGGCGAGGGGCGATAAAGGAGTAGCAGGGGGCAGGGGCTGTGTCAACCTGACATTGAGTTCGGCATGGAGGGTTCCATCGGCGTCCACGAGCGTCAGGGACCTACAGGACGGGATATCAATAACAATGGGAAAAAAAGAGGAAGATGCGTGGTAACGAACTCATTGATCCAGTGAAGACGCATAGGCCCATCATCCAATCGCACTTTGATCGCATTTTCGCGACCAGGTTGGAGAGCGTGCCCCCCAGAACCGACAGGGATGGAATAGATAGGTTCATTAATCTCGGGATTATTGTCTCGACGGGAGCGCCCAGAGACGAGAAGATCCGCATCCACCCATGTAGGCGTGGAGTTATCGACCAACTCGAGTGAAAACAGCCACTTGGTTCCAGACGGTCCTTCTGGGGCATGTTCTGTGCTCACGTAGAACGTGACCATCCAAATCCGCCCTACATTCAATGAGGTCAGGTCCTGTATCATCTTTTGACCAGAAGAATAGGTGAGCCTACCAAACGTGACAAACTCGACTTTAACAGCCTTGGAAACACCCATTCGTAGCCGGAATCGCCAGACCTTGATGTGGGCGACGAAGGCTCCAGTGCCGTCCCGCTTCTCTTCCACATCGACGACGTCTCCACCACCTGGGAGGCCCAAGGGGCCCAAGAGTATGCCATCCCTCATTGAACGTGGTGAAAGCCCCGGGAACTTCCTGAACAAGTTTTGCAGGAGGGCATTATTTGCCACCAACATACACGCAAGGCGAACAGAAACGATCGTAGTCTCATTAAGTGAGCCGCAAGCGTTCAGCAGGGCAACTACAAGGGCGTTGTCCGTGGCCGCGTTATCGATTTCTGATGACGTCCCATGTCTGTTGAGGATAGCCCAATATACCGGGGTTTGCTCCTCGATGAGTGGCTCCTGTAGGACGGCGGAGAGTTCCAGGCCGCCGTCATGGCAAATTTGGGCACATCTCGAGAGGACGGTAATGGGGTCCTCGTCAGAGGGATGACTACACACAAGTAAAGACCGAATGCAAGACTGAATGGCCTCCTTTGCATTCGCCTGTGTTGCAATATGACGAGCCACTTCCTCGTCTCTTTCCCTCGCAGCTTGCTCGGAAGTTCGTCTTGCAGCTTCTACTTCGACAGCCCGTCGTCTCGCCAGTTCAGCTTCGTGCCTTGCATCTTCGGAGGCCCTCCAAGCTGCTTGCTCTGCGATTTGTGCGGTTGCATTGCGAATTGGTCTGGGCCGCTTCAAGAGGTTGAAGATCGAAAGGGACTTGGTAATGTGGGCACCTGGGGGTACAGAAAGGAACTGTGATTGTGATGGGGAGTTCACATCGGGCTGCGGCGATAGCGAGGACGTGACAGGTGAAAAGGCAAAGGAAGTGGTGGCGGAGGATTGAGGAAGCGACTCGGAAGGAAGTATGCCCGCAACATGTGATGGTGACCCTAACTGGCTAGGACCTGCAGTCGTTTCTTCGATTGGGAATACGTATCTTGAAATTGGAGGGGTAGGTAGGCGTCGGGATGATACCTCAGGTAGAGTCGGGGGCCGAATAAGCAGCTGAGGGTCATAAAAATGGGGGGAAAGGGAAGGATCTCCAGAAACGTTGGGTGTGGACGGACTAGTAGTGTAGGGAGGTGGTGCCGCGGAGGACAACCGAAAGAGGAATCTTTTGGAAGAGGAAACAGGTTGCTCTGGCGGGCTGGAAATATGTGTGTCTAGTCCAAGTTCTTGATCACGTTCTGGTGACATCTCCTCGAGGGTCTTTGCTAGTGGTCGTTGCAACCCACCAGCAACTGCGAGAACTCGGGGGCTTTTGTTCCTGCGACACCGGGGTGAAGGATTTATAGTCCAGAACGGGGAGCTGCTCAGATCTGGGCAGCAATTTAAGGGCTCCAGGTCCCACGCCCGAAAGAAGCTCAGAAACGAGGCATGACATGGGCGGCTGTCAACGGAACTCTGATTGGGAAGGGAGCGACTTGACTAGGACCGGTGCTTGCGCTCAAGATTGACGGGAAAAGATGTTATTCCTAAGTTGCACATGGACAACAAATGAAGAAACTCGAAGCTGACGAGGCAGTGTAGCCTTTGCAAATATCGAGGAGGCGACAGTCTGACTACGTTGCGGTGATGGCGGTGGTGTTGTGTTGAAGAACCGCCGCCGCGGGAATTGCCCGAAACGCTCGGTCGGACCCCCGGTCTCTCTCGGATAAAGTCCCGAACTGCTCCTCACCACAATACTTACTGTTGCGCACACACCCGGGATATATCCGAGTACCAGCGACGATATCGAGGCAGGCAAACTAGACAGGTCGGACAACGCTTCATGAGCCTCAATCGGTGGCTGCGCACACCTTTCATATTTGTCCATAATTTTGACGTGACGGCAACGTGACGGTTGATCTGCTTTCAGCGCCTGCCCCGAAAGGGTCAATCTCTCTGGGAAGCGCGCAAATTGATTGTATTCTGTTCTACCGTTATGGTTACGATTGCGCTCAACGCTTATCAACGCTCCACGGCGAATAGGGGCCATACAGTCAACGCAGCTTCCATCAACAAGCGGTCTCCCCTGACGTGTAAAGTTTACACAATACACAATTCGAGTCAAACTGCGACCAGGCCCATCATTCCCAAAGAAGACTCTTGAGCTGATGTATATTTATTCGGGCGGTAATGAATTCGTCGTTCGCTCGTGTCGCCGCCCCATAATGCCACTGCCACTGCAACATTCAATTACTGCCAGATTGCACACGTCAGGGTCAGGGCTCTCTTTCCTCGGGCGATAGGCAGCAGACACCTCACAGCTTACGACCCTCCAAACTCCTCGCCCCAAATGCCCAAATGGTCTAGGTTTCAGATCCACGAAAAAACCGGCCGCATATACTCCTACGGTCACTGTGTTTCCCCGTTCGAAGTCGCATGACGGAGGCGCCGACGAGCCGAATACGTCGGGCACTGCCCCCAGGGCCTAGGGTCTCAAAGAGGCACCTGTCTCTGGAAAACCCGAATCCTCGCTTGAAGCAGTCTTTTAAGCCGACAACCTTGTTATGGGCGAAGGACACTCGTTTATGTGGGATGGATTCGAGCCATGTGGCTCAATACCAGCTTCTTGACTTTTATGTACTCCGGCGCACCGGCGCACCGGCGGTCATCCGGTCATGGCTTTTTAGGTAGGCCTGTCTCTTCAATTTTTGCCACAGGTGTACTCGCGAGGTTGCACCCACTAGTCACTCGTCCGAACGCTATTTGCACATCATTAGCTTCACCTGCGCCATGACGAGTTGCAACGTCCTCCCGTTCTATTTCCCTACGACTCGCCCCCACTCTCTTTCATTGTTGTACGAAGAGCAATTCCGAAGATTTCTGGCTGTGATTGTCATGTTGGGCGCTTCCTCTCTCTAACCGGGCCAGCCCTTTCCTGTCTCCATCCGGCTCGCTGATAGCCCAACCATTGGCCACGGGATGACATTAACGTTTCCCAAGTATTCTTCATCGACTTTGTCACCTTCGACGATCTTCCTTGGCTGTACGGTACCGATACTTTCAGTGTCTTTGAATTGGCCTCGTCCTTTGTCATTGCTCTCTCGTATTTTACCTGTCCAACGTATCTCACACAAGCTTATAGGAAACGACTCAATATCATTGTAAGGCTTTATGTTACAGGGCGAGGGGGAAACACGGAGGGGCCCCCAGAGTCCAGCATACACAACGATTCCATCCATCTCTCAGTCTCAGAATTTCGACGGAGTTATCACTCCCTGTGCGGGGACACTGTCATAATTATGCTGTATCAGGACTTGACCGAAAGGCGAAGTTGCCGCGCTATCCCCCTGTTCACATGATCAATATGGCTCGTGCCAAAGAGTGCGATGGATATACGTACAACGATGGTGTGGGGGAAACCAACATCGAATGGCTTTGCACCGTCAATGCGATGGATCTGTTCTGGAGAGAGAGAGATGTCTAAAGCCTGGATATTCTGCTTGAGATGCTCGACTTTCCGTCCACCGACGATGGGGAACACATATGGAGTCTTGTGCAAGAGGTACGCAATCGCAACTGGTCAACATTACCACTCAGCACAGCTTCCGCATACAAACCTTGACGAGACGACGCACCAGCAGTAACACTCTCTACTTTGACCTCCTTGGCGACTTGCTCGAGTACAAGACACACCTTTCTCTCCTCTTCTGTTCGCTCCCACTCTGTACCCAAGAGTCTGCGGCCCTTTTCTCCGGTCTCGCGCCGGCGCGCCTCTTCCGCATCTGAGCGGATTTTCCCGCCACCGAGGACGTCCCATGGCGCAAGGGCCAGTCCTTCGGCACGCGCCATTGGAATGATATCGCGCTCGAACGAGCGGTCGAGTACGCTCCATTTCCCCTGATAGACTGAGAACGGAGTCTTTCCGTGGTCCTTGGCGTATTGGTTCGCTTTGGGCACGATCCATGCCGGTGTGTCCGAGATTCCCTAACAGGCGGATTGAGTAAGGTTTGCGGGAGGCGAGTATGGCAGCGTACCAAGTAGAGTACCTTGCCTTGCACGACCAGGTTGTGAAGCGCGTTCATGATCTCTTCAACCGAGGTGGTCCAGTCCCACCAGTGCACATACAAGATGTCGATGTACGATGTGCGCAGCTTCTTGAGGGAGGCTTCGACGGAGACTCGGAGGGACTTGGCATGATTTCCGGCGTAGTTCACTTTGTGGGTGATTTGATCCTGTCCTCGCTTAAAATTGGTCGTATACTGATGAAAAGGTCAGTACATTTGCGAGCGTGCAACGCGACGAAAGTCTGCACTTGCCTTGGTTGCGATCACGAGCTGGTCTCGGATTCCTCGTTTCTCGGCCCACTCGCCTATAAATGCTTCAGAAGTCTCGTCCTGACTGGAGTCAAATGTAAATGTTAACGGCACTGGAGTGTCATTATTCGAGGCGTACTAATTATTCGCGGTGTCAATGAAGTTTCCCTTTTATGGGTGCGTCTCAGCTGAAGAATGCACATATATGCGCAAATTTGACCTACACCAAGATCGAAGTAGGCATCAAGGAGCTTGAAGGAGCTCTGCTTGTCCATGGAGCCCATGCCAAATTCACCCCATTTGTCTCCGATGCTCATCGCCCCTAGCTGGATCGGCGAGACACGCACACCCGCAAGGGGTGACAATGTGCGATAACGAGCAAGCTTGGATGCAGGAGGCGGAGGAGGTGCCCACAGTGACATTGTATAAAAGCTGAGAGCGCTGAGATGTGAACAAGTAGCAGGTGGGGGTAAGCTCACGAGTTTGGTGTATTGACGGCGGATAGCGTTGTCCATAGTCCCGTTGACGTGCTATTTGTATGCGACTGTGCACTAGGCACGAAGTTCAAAACCTGCCAAGAGGCGGCACGGGCCTGCGCAATGGATGCGGCCGTCAATCGGTTCGAAGTGGGTCATTGGAAGCCGTGGCGCCGCGTCCTCGCATGTGTCAGGCACAGTCTCTGCTCTATGCGGCTGCGAACAGTCGGTCAGTAGCACGGGCCCGAGATCACGTAGCCAGAATACCTCAGTAATACCTCTCGGACACAGTAGCAATACTAATATGAGCACCAATAATATTAATGGTATCTGTGCAGATCGTTCAATTCGTGCCACGTCACTTCCAACAATGCATGTGAATATCAGTTGGCAGGGAAGAGTCCAGGGATCCACTGCCAGCGCGACGTGTAGCGAACTTACCGGCACGTCATCGACCCGATCTTCTCCTGGTGCCTTGGAAGGGCAGCTTCTCTTCCAATGCATCCACTGCGCGCATGTCGATGGGCCGAAATACCTACATCACGTGACCGTTGTTCGCAACCCACATGTATCCGTCCTCCGCCATTCCTCCGCCGTGACCCACATGTCAACATCTTGCAGTCATCTTGCCTTTCCTTTGACATGCTGATTTGATAAGCCATATATATGCATTCCGAACTTGAAGTCATGATGCGCACCGCACCGCAGCCCTGTTCCTTGTCACCCACTTTGCTTCTCTTTCTGGTCCACCGTACCTGGAAAGGCTGGAATAGTGTTCATCCGTACTTCATCAAATCTTGACCGGATCAAACATGTCGTACGCCGTGTGACTCACTCCTATGGATCAAGACGTGTATGTGGATCAAGAGGCCATGCTTATGAATGTTGGTGATCGCGAGGAATCGCCTCACGCGTTTCGTAGGCTTACAAGACACAAGGCGACGATTCAGTACGTTCACTTCCCGTCTGCGGATGTTCTTGATAATTAGTGGCACCTGTGATTGGGTGCTTGTGCTTACCATTCGCATGTGACGCGATCTGAAATTTTGGCGATGCGATCCATCTCCTTTCGTCCGATCGGGTATCTCGGGTTTTGTTTCGGGCGCACGCGACGCCCATCGGGGCAATAGTACAGCTTGAGAAAACATTTTGACTTGAAGTACCACGTGTGGCCAACGGACAAACGCAGCGTAGCCAGCGCCGAAGAGTATTCCATCCTCTATGATGTTAAGCGAGTCGAACGTCAGGTGCGTCAGGGACACAAGCCGCGCGTCCGATTGGCCGATCTCTGTGTCCTGATTCATAGGAGTGACACGACGTACGAGGCCATGTCAGGTTTGATGATACCTGGGGGGAAATCCTCAGGCCTCAGGCCTCCCTGCAATCCACAAGGTCCCGTCTCCGGGACCCTGCGACCTCCGGTTTACCCGGAGGCGACCACTACACACTATCCCGCCGCCTACCCATTCGCTAGAACTCCAACTGGTCACACCACCCAAGCGGGCAGCGAAACGGTAGACATACATGACGCCTCTTTGTCAATAGCTACGTACGCGCGGACGAAAAAAAGAGTCCAATCTCCGAACTGCATCCCGTTGCTGTTGAATACCGTCCTTCCCTTCTAGGAAGACTTTTCATCGATAGGGGCACATGGTGTAGTTGGTTTATCACGTTCGCTTCGCATATGAGTGGCTTGCGAAAGGTGTCCGGTTCAATTCCGGATGTGTCCAGTGTCAACAGACATGACTTACCTTTTTCTCTCCCCAAATGCAAAGGTACCCAGTCCCTTCCTCTATTGTGATTTTGGTTTGAGCGCAATTTGAGCTTCACTAGATGCTGCCCATGCTCGTCCACCGTACCTCCCTCCAATCCTACGCCCTCATGCCGAATACTATGTCGACGACGTTTAAGGGCATCAGGAAAAACCTCCCGCGCTAGCGAGCGATAATCTCGTGCTAGCGAGCGATAATTACGCGCTAGCGAGCGATAAAATTATCTTCGCTAGATTATCTTCCTTAACTCTATCACGCATAATTTAGGGACATTATCTTCGCTAGATCTTCGCTAGCATTGATAATGGCGATAACTCAGTGATAATTGGGCAATAATTCAGTGATAATTCAATGATAATTGGTGATAATCGATAATGTTTGATATTCATATATTCATAATTCATGGCAGTCCGCTACTCTACCACAACATTGTACTATAATCAAGACACTCTAAGACACTGAGACACTTTAAAACACTTCAAGACACTTTTAAATGCACTAATACGCTATGATAAACACGACCGTAAATAGGAGCATAGAACACACGAGCATAGAACACGACTCACCATATTCGTATTCGTAGGAACCACAGAAGCTATGCGAGTCAAGCATATCCCAAGGTTGGTGAGAAGGAGAAGTCAAGAGAGCAGGATGGAACAGACCTCGAGAAAGCAGAAGCAAAGTCGGAAGTCGAGAATCAAGTCGACTTAGAAGACAAGGAGGAACGAATGTAAAATTGAGAGGGGCGCACTGTCCTTGCCCCCGTCTTCCGCGCGGTCATCCGCCGCTGCCGCGCTGAGCTCAAAGAGTGTGCAGCGGCTGATCGTTGTGACGACTTCCGTGGGTGCAGGCCGCGCAGCGCCACACGCAGCAGGTGGCAAACCTCGTCGATGAGCGCGAGGTGCGGGCACGCGGCAGGCGCTGCCGCGCTGGCAACCTCGTCAATGAGTGCGCTGCACGCATGCATGGCGAGTGCAATGTGCGTGAGCGCGGGGGAACGGGCGACGGGAGACAGGAGACGGGAGATGGGCGACGGGAGATGGCTACGGGCGACGGGCGACGGGCGACGTGCCATCGAAGCCGGAGAACGAGGTCGTGTACACGTGGGTGACGCTGCAGGGGAGGGCTCGCCGAAGTGCATTGGCGCAGGACACCCGGGGTGGTAGAGCATCAGCACGCGAGACAAACGAGGGAAGGAAGGGGGTGCTTACATAGTCAGAGGCATGCTCAGCGGTTGGGCGGGAGCTCGTCGGGGAGGACCACAACGACTGTGGTATTGGTGTGGAGAGGGCCGATGTCGTTCGGGTCCAGCGAGGGGAGTGCGCCGAGTACGCGCAAGCTGGGGTGGATCACTGCGGGAAACGGTTGGATCAGAACTGTTGTCAATCAAAAAAACGCGCACCTAAGCTCAGGGTGAGGAGCCGCCCGCAGTGGGGCGTGCTGACGCAGGCAGTAGCGCATGCGCCAGGCAGCGGGAGGCCTCGAGCGAAGGGGGGCAGTGCGAGGGGGGACATGCGCGAGCAGCTTCATGCTACTGCTGGGCGTAGAGGGGACATGTCAGTTTACTTTTCCTAAAAAAAGGTGAACTTACTTGGTGGGGAGAGATGGGAGAGAGGTACTGTGGGAGTGAGAACAAGGGAGTGAAAACAAGCGGGTCGAACTTGAACATGTCACATGACACGGTGTTATCATTCTTGAGGGCCGGCTAGCTTGAGGCCTTGCGAGGACTCGACAGCGTCGTTGTTGTTGTTGTTGCCTGCCTGCGGTCAGCCTCGAGTTCGTCTCCAAAACATCCTTCAAAGCGTTCCCTCTTCGCCCGATCTTCCCCCAAACCTTGGTCAAAAAGTAAGGAAATCAAGTCAACCCCTCCTCCAGACACAAAGTCGGCTAGTCCGCGTCGTCACAACCCGACAATCCTCCGAACGCCCCGCTCCCGGCGCCCCTGTTGCCCCCACTCCCTCATCCTCCCCTTCGAGCTCTTACCTCAATGGCCCCACCAAATCTGACCCTGCCACGTCCAATCTCACCGCGAGCACACAGCAAGGCCCTCCCTGGCCCACAGCCTCCAGCCGACCAGGCCAAAAGCCCAAAAGTTGTCCGGGTCATTTCACCGGACCACATGGAAGTCATTGACAATTATCGAAATTATCTTTCTTAGTGTAATTATCAATTGAATTGAGTCGCGCATCGCTTAATTATCAAATGAATTAAGTCGCGTCCATCGCGTAATTATCGCTCGCTAGCACGAGATTATCGCTCGCTAGCGCGGGAGGTTTTTCCTGATGGGACGAGTAGCTTTTCATTCCCATTCCCCCATGGACTTGGTTGGGGCGATTTGAAACTCGACTCATCGATACGGGTATCCTCGCACGCGGACGGTTTTGCGAGATGTCGATTCAGACCGCTGGGCCATACTCTGCTCAGCTATCTTATATTCAGCTCTGCTGCTCCCCTCGCGCTAGTTGAATCTGTTGAACTTGCCTGTGAATTAGCTGGCCTAATTTCTTGTATACTTTTATCCCGTCATGCAACCCGTAATCAGCATCACCGCTCCCACACCCACAGACCCTAAACCCAACGTCCATGGGCGCATATACAGGGCCACTACCTTCTTCGCTGACGCAGCGCTCTTCGACATGGTGCGTCCATTCCATCTAGCGTCATAACGCTGACTTATCCAGGTGTCCCAGGACGGAACCCTGACGGATTCCATCGCGGCGGTCGAAGCGGCGTGGACCAAAGTCGCGCGCGAAATCGGCGCAGACCCTGCGTTCGTGATCGCGGCGACGCACGGCAAGCGCGCGATCGACAACCTCGCGCGCTTCAAGCCGCATCTTCGCGCGCACGAGCTGGCCGCCGCCGTGGAGGAGTTCGAGCGCTCCATCCTCTTCTACGCCGACGCGCACGCGCGCCGCGGCTCGACGCCCTCGCTCCCGTCCGACGAATCCGACTCCACCTCCAGCTCCAGCTCCGCGCGGAGCTCGTCGTCAGCCGGCAACTCGTCCGCGTCCTCTCTGGTGCCGAGCGCCGCGGCCTCGGCGGAACAGCTCGTCCCCGCTTCGCAGGGGGATTTGCTTGCCAAGGGGCTCGTGGCCGCTCTGAGCGCGTGGGAGCTCGAGGCCGAAGAGGTGGATCGCGCGGTGCGCATACTGCCGGGTGTCAAGGCGTTGCTCGACGCGATCCCGAAGGGCCGCTACGCCGTCGCCACGTCCGGGGCAAAGACATACGGTGCGCTGCTGTTCCTTCCCCTGTCCCGGCAGTTTCGGTCGCAACGTGACTGACGGGCGAAAATATCTGAGCAGCGCATGGCTGCCTTGCACGTGTGGGCATTGTCCCGCCAAAAGTGACGATCACGGCGGACGACCCACGCCTCCGCGCGGGCAAGCCCGCGCCGGACCCGTTCCTCCTTGCCGCCGAGTGCCTCGGCTACCAGGCCTCGCGTTGTGTCGTCTTTGAAGACTCGCCGAGTGGCATTAAGGCTGGCGTCGCGTCCGGCGCCATAGTCATTGCTGTGTGCACGAGCCATTCGCGCAAACAGGTTGAAGAGTGTGGTGCCCATTTCGTGGTGGAGAACTTGGGGGATGTACGCTGTGAGGAGATGGAAACGGACGAGGGTACCCGCCTGATGTTCACGGTTGAGCATTGAGTATTGAGTGTGTGTGTTGTATAGGATGATAGGTTTTGTGTCTGTGTCCGGACAATACAGTACCTCACCTGGGCTAGCTCTAGTTAGGTTTAGACGGAATGAGTGAGCTGTACACGCATGATATGAGTTGCAACAGCGTTGCGTGTGTTTGATTGCCTATGCATGCCACGTACCGGATACAGTGATGCGCTGGACTTTCCGAGCAGCCCCATACCTCTCATATACCGAGTCTCCGAGCGTCTCGAGACGAAGGCGTTCTAACGGAGGCCTCTCTGAGCTGAATCACTCAGCGCCGCGGCAGCTTCATCGGTCGGTCGGACCTAGCGCCATCATCCGCCCATCCATTCGTCATTATAGAAGTATCGCGTCTAATTGACAGCGGAAAGGCACGGCAGAAACAGAAAGCTTCCGAGGAGACTCGGATGCACTGGCAGTGCGATACTCGGAGTAAGCCAGCGTTTGCCTGAAGTTTGAAGATCTGAAGTGCGACAACCGCGGGCTTAGCACTTAGTACTGGGATGCCACACTGATGCCACGGTGCTCGTCGGTCTTAGGCGCTTAGGCTTCTGTGTGTGTGGCGTTTTGGTTGTTTGCTCGCCAAAAGCCAAAATAGGTGTCGTCACGTCACGCAGCGAGGAGCCCGTTCGAGAGTCCCCCGAGTCGCGAATGCCCTCTCACACTTGCTCTCACAGGTATGTGCGAGAAGCGGACTTGCACCGCTTCCGAAGTAGCTAACCGATTCTCACATGCCTGTGGTCGTACCCAAAGACCCATTCGCCACTTAGTCTCGCCACTATTTAGCAGCATCGGCTGTTGTGTATTTTCCAAGGGACGACCCGATGAACAGAGTCAACGTACGTCCTTTGGCATAGCGCCCGCTACGGCTGCCGACCTACGCTAGCCTGGGTGACGACCGACGTCCTCCCCGATGATGTCCTCCTGGATATATTCGATTTTTACGTGGACGAAGGTCTGAGAGTCCAGGCGTGGCATACGCTGGTGCACGTATGCCGTCGATGGCGGAACCTCGTGTTTGCATCACCACGCCGCCTGGACTCGCAACTTCTCTGCAAAGACAGAACACCAGTGAGGAAGCTGCTCGGCATTTGGCCAGCGTTTCCCATGCAGATACACAGTTTCGGTTCGGAATCACCGAAGTGCGTGGATAACATCGTTGCCGCACTGGAGCATCCCGACCGCGTCCTTCGGATCAAGCTCGGGAATGTTAGAAAGTCGGCGATGGAACGATTCTCTGCGGTAATGCAAGTGCCATTCCCGGAGCTGACACATCTAGATATGTGGTCGTACGATGAATTGCCTGTCCTTCCCGAAGCATTCTTGGGTGGATCCATCCCGCGTCTACGATTTCTGAGCTTGGAAAGGATTTCATTTCCTCCAGTGGGGAGACTACTTTTGTCTGCCAGTCACCTTACCTTTCTTTCCTTACTGTATCTTCCTCCGTCGAGGTACATTTCACCCGATGCGATGGCCGCCAGCCTGTTCTCGTTGACCAGCCTCGAAACACTTCGCCTTGGATTCCGATCCCCTCAGTCTCGCCCCGATCGACCGAGTCTGCTCCCACCGACACGCGTTATTGTCCCTGTCCTCGCCAGCCTTTCCTTCTCTGGCTCTCGAGAGTACCTTGAAGACCTCGTCGCCCGAATCGATGCCCCGTTACTCTACCACTTCGACATCACTTTCTTCTTAGACCCCATCTTCGACCTCACTTTCTTCCTGAACTTCACCTTCGACATTCCACATTTCAGCCACTTCCTCGGTCGTGCCACAGAACTCAACTTCGATGCAGCATGTGTTGTGCTTGACCATTTCTCCATCAGTCTCAAGTTCGACGAGCCACATGGTTCGAAATTGCAAATCCGCTGCGGCAGGATAGATCGGCAGATCTCGTCAATGGCCCTAGTATGCGCCCAGCTTTCGCCCCTCCTGTCCCGTACGGAACAACTCTACCTACTTTCCAACTATTTTGACTTGGCTACAGAAGGGGGAGATGACATAGAGTTCACCCAATTTCTCCTCGAACTGTTCCAGCCATTCTACTCCTTGCGGAGTCTCTATATAATGAAGAGCCTTTTGCCGTTTGTTGTGCCTGCACTGCGGCCGCTCGCCGGGGAAAGGGCCACAGACGTGTTGCCCACCTACGTGATCTTTTCTTGGAGGCGTCCCCATTTGGATCTACTAGAGGGGATGTCAGACACCCAGTTTTTGCCTCACAGCAGCTCTCGGGTCGCCCCATAGCTGTCCACAGTTGGGAAAGGGATTGGCAAATCATCGGTACTATGTGCCTTTCATTCCATTAGTATTTATGCTCAACCTACTATTGCCATGTTACTTCAGAACGCTCCTGGTGAAGCTGCCGCGGCGCTGAGTGTTTCAGCTCAGAGTGGCCCCTGTTAGAATGCCTTCGTCTCGAGACGCTCGGAGCCTTGTACATGAGAGGTATGGGGCTGCTCGGATTTGGTGTCATATAGCAAGCCTGCGAGGAATAACGCATAATGATGAACCCACACTGCGAGTGCTTTATATTTCTTTCAGAAGCGGACGTACTCTTCGCATTTCTTCTGGTGTTCTTGACATTTTATAGTTTTAGACTATACCTCCTACCACCCGTCATCCCAACTACCCGACAATCCACCCCCTTTCCTGGAGTACGCCGCTTACCAACGCATTCCGGCTGTCTACTATATAATAGTCCCAAAACGCTCTCGCGCTCCCAACCGTTATCTCATACTTTGGATCTAGAACCTCGGCTAAAGACAAGATAGATCCGTAAATCGCCCTTCCTCCCAAACGTGGCACGTATAAGCGCTACGACCGTTGTATATACGGTCTGCGGTGGGATTGGAGCGACACAAATCGTGCGTCCCATTGGGCAAGGCCATCAGGAAAAAAACACAATGCTTTTTGAGCTTTATAAAGTCTTTATAAAGTCAAAAAAGGAAAAAAGTCGAAAGTCATTTAGACCGACCCAATTCCCAGAAAAGTCGTGATACAAAAATCCATTATGAAGCCAAAAAAGTCCAGAGAAAGTTGTTTTACAACCTTTGGATTTTAGAAATTCTCCCTATAAAGCTAAAAAGTTCAAAAAGTTGTAAAGTATTTTGTATTTTGCTGATGAGTCAATCCTGCATCCTTTCTCCGAACGGCTCCCGCTCTCGATAAATCGTTGCACCTTGCTCGAAATACGGGCCCTCCTTCGTCTAATGTTCAGCTAGGCCATCCCTCTCCTTTGAAATTTCAGGCCATAGCATGACATCATCTGCAAGGCACGGGGCTGGCAGGTTCTCAAAACAAGGAGCTTGAGCGCTAGGAAGACAGCGGACCATTCGCGCATGAACTGCGTAGTCAAGGCGGGGTCCTTCGTTCAATTTCGATTTTTATTGCTGGAACGGATGTGAGATATCGTATCTGGCAAAAATGGTGGAGATGTTATAACTGTTCTCCGGCTACTGTATCAAGTTCAATGTTGGGATCAGCCACACTGGCAGCGACGTAGTAAAGATCGGTCGGTCGGACCCAGCGCCATCGTCCGCCTATCCATTCGTCATTATAGAAGTATCGTTAGTTCAAACATGCAAGTAAAAAGGGCTTCGGCCCCTGAACGAAGAACGCGAGACGTCTATTCGTCTATTGACAGGAAGGGCTGAAGCGCTAAAGCGCTAAAGGCCTAGGAGATGCGACGAGTAAGCGCTAGTACGCCAGTGTGGCCTGAAGTGCAACAACCAGCCGCGGGCTTGTCACTATCACCATTACCGATACCGGGATGATATACCAATGATATTTGGCCACTCGGACACGTCGCATGAAACTACAGTAGCCACGAAATGCATATTGACAGGGCCCGTCACCCATGTCACCGCTCGCCGCTCGATTGAAAGGGGGGTCACAGAGGAGTGGCACTGTAACGGTTTGTATGGCTACAGGCACGGAGTCACGATGCAACTGAACGTCAAGTATGCCATTCCACACTTGATTGTCCTCTTTTATTCCCTTGCGAATTGCGACGTCCACAGTCATAATATATGAACATTTCCAAAAGGAGAAGTGGTGACTTAGGTGAGTGGGCACAATAATATTAGTGATGAAAACAGGGCAGGTAAGTCAACCATTGACACTTCCGGGGCTTCAATGAGACAAGGTCTGGAACTGGAAGAGAAGAGAGAGAAGAGGGTAGAGATTTGCTGCACCGATGAGTTGTACAGTATCCCTCGCCACTTCAAAAGTGGATAGGTATCTTTGGAACAAACAAATCTTGTATGTTGAAAAAATGTCGGTATTATAGATAGCGTTGTCATGGTTTTCGGTTGCTCCTAGTATCTAGACGATGTTGAAAATGTCAAAGGTCAAAATAGGTGCGGTCACGTCACGAGAGGCGAGAGGCGAGAAGCGAGAAGCGGATTACGCGATGCGACGGATGCGTGTATCCGAGTCATCGCGAATGTCCTTTCACAGGTATGTCGACTTGCACCGCTTCTGTAGTAGCTAACTGAGTCTCACATGCTTTGGTCGTACCCGAAGACCCATTCGCTGCTTAGTTTCGCCACTGTTTAGCAGCATCGGCTGTTGTGTAATTCCCAAGGGAGACCCCGAGGAACGAATTCAACGTACGTCTTTTGGCACAGCATCCGCCATAGCTGCCGACGAAATCCTACATTAGCCTTGGTGACGATCAACGTCCTCCCCGATGATGTCCTCCTGTATATATTCGATTATTACGTGGATGGAGGTCTGGGAGTCGAGGCGTGGCATACGCTGGTGCATGTATGCCGTCGATGGCGGAACCTCGTGTTTGTATCACCACGCCGCCTGGACTCGCAGCTTCTCTGCACAGACAGAACACCAGTAAGGGAACTGCTCGGCATTTGGCCAGCGTTTCCTATACAGATACAGAGTTTCGGCTCTAAATTACCGAAGAGTTTGGATAATATCGTTGCCGCGCTGGAGCATCCCGACCGCGTCCTTCAGATCAACCTCGGGAATGTTACAAAGCCGGCGATGGAAAGGTTCTCTGCGGCCATGCAAGTGCCATCCCCGGAGCTGACACATCTGAATTTGTGGTCGATCGATGTATCGGTGCCTGTCCTTCCTGATGCATTCTTGGGTGGATCCATCCCGCATCTGCAATTTCTGTCCCTGGAAGGTATATCATTTCCCTCCGTGGGGAGACTGCTTTTGTCTGCCAGTCACCTCGCCTTTCTTTCCTTGTGGGATCTTCCCCATTCGGGGTACGTTTCACCCGATGCGATGGTCGGCTGCCTGTCCTCGTTGACCAGGCTCGAAACGCTTTGCCTGGGATTCCGATCCCCTCAGTCTCGCCCTGATCGACCAAGTCTGCCTCCGCCGATACGCGTTATCGTCCCCATTCTCGCCGAGCTTTCCTTCCGTGGCGCTAGCGAGTACCTTGAAGACCTGGTGGCCCAAATCGATGCCCCGTTACTCTCCCACTTCGACATCACTTTCTTCATGGACCTCATCTTCGAAATTCCACATCTCGGTCGCTTCATCGGCCGTGCCACAGGGCTCAACTTCAATGCAGCATATGTCGTGCTTGACCATTTTTCCATCGATCTCAAGTTCGACTCACCACATGTTTCAAAATTGCAAATCTGCTGTCGCAGGATAGATTGGCAGGTTTCGTCAATGGCCCTGGTATGCACCCAGCTTTCGCCTTTCCTATCTCGTATGGAACAGCTTCACCTCCTTTCCTACTATTTTGACTTGGCTCCAGAAGGGAAAAATGATATGGAGTCCACCCAGTTTCTTGAACTTTTCCAGCCATTCTCCGCCTTGCGGAGCCTCTATGTAACGAAGACCCTTTCGCCATTTGTTGTGCCTGCACTGCAGGGGCTCGCCGGGGAAAGTGCCACAGACGTGTTGCCCAACCTACGTGATCTTTTCTTGGAGAGATCGGATACGTTTGGATTTGGATCTACTGGAGGGGAAGGCAGACCACCAGTTTTGGCCGCACCCCAGCTCTCAGGTCACCCCATAGCTGTCCACAGTTGGGAAAGGAAGGTCAGGGATTGGTAATTCATCGGTACCATGTGCCTTTTATTCCAGTAGTATTTATACTCGGTACTTATCGTCTAACGACCTACCGTTGCGTGTTACTTCACTCCTGGAACTTTACTACCTTACTGGGGCTGACTCGGACTCGGAGAACCTGATACAGTAGCCAAAGAACAGTATATCATAATTAGCATTTCAACCATTTCGCCAGATACGACATCTCACATCAAATTGAACGCGTGCACCAGCAATAGAAATGGAATTTGAACGAAGACCCGGTCTTGACTAGCTTGACTAATTTGACTATACAGTACATGCACGAATGCCAGTGGTCCTGCCAGCTGAGTGTCAGCCTCAAGGTCAGCCTAACGGTTAATGAGCATCATACACCTCGTTACATATTATGTATCTCCAAGTACCGTTATTTCATAAACACGTTTAGTGTTTCTGTGTGCTTCCGCAATATCAAGATGATGTTCAAATTCACAACTTTGATGTCATGGTCTTGACTAGCTTGACTGAGCGCGTGAGCGCGAGCTGCGCGACACGTCTCGATTCAGGTCACATGACACGCTAGAATCGAAGAAATTCGTTCGGGCTAATGAATCCGAATTACGTTCGAACACGCTGTTCCGGCCGACGGCCGAATAGACTTCCTTAAGTCAACGTGTCACAGGAAAAGAGACTCGCCCACGACGTGAAGCAAAAATCCTCTCATGATCGCCCTCAGGCTCGTCGTTCCCTTCCTGTTCGGTGTTCGATCAGCGCTTTCTGCCCCGGGACCATGGCATACGTCTGGCTATTGCAACGCGCCTCACGTAAATGCATCTCATTACCAGCCCGTTGAAGAAGGCGCAGAACTCGTCCACCTGAGCGTCATGATGCGGCACCATAAGGTAAGGTGCAGACTCATGATGCCTTCAGCATCTCCATTGAACTGAATCTCGGCAGCGTACACCCATCGCCCTGGTCCCGAACGAGCGTGGGATCAACGTGGGCATAGAGTGGGATTGCTCAGATGTGAGGCCGTTCACGTATGACGGCTCTGGCGCACGCCTGTCGCACTCGGTGAATACGCCGCCTGGTCATCCATTCGAACACCAGATATGGGCCGGTACCTGCGAAGAAGGCCAGCTCACAGCCTGTGGGTTTCACGACTCGAGGGTTCACGGAAAGGTGCGATTGCCCGCTCGGGTTTTCTCGTTCAGCGTGGAGTGACGCGTTGTTGGGCCAAAACAAGGACCTTTGGGAACTGTACCATACTCGCCTCGGCTTTTTACGCGCTGTCGATCCTAGCGAGATCCGTGTGCGGACAACGTACTTCGACCGCACGAAACATGTTGCCAGTGGCGTCCTCGCGGGCATGGACCCCTCGACTACTAGGCGCCCGTGGCCCGTTCACGCTCAACCTCAGAGGGAAAGTGTTTTATTTTTATCATCTCCGCTACTTCGTGAGGCCTGATAGCAAGTTCAGATAGATTCTCTTGCGTCGAGCTACAAGTGTCCTCGCGCGGATGCTCTACTGGCGGCGGCGCAGGCTGCGCCTTTCTGGAAGGACATTTTGGAGAAGAATGCGGCGTTGAAGGCGCGCCTTGATTCTGTCCTGGGAACGACAAACTCCAAGGCGGTGTGGCCCTCCACTTGTAAGTGCATCAATGGTAGAGCTGGCTCGTTATCTAACGGATTTGGCGCAGTTACTTTCTACCAAGATATTTTGACGTCTCGTGTCTGTAACGATCACCCGCTCCCTTGCAATGCTGCTGGAGAATGCGTTTCCGAAGAAGACGCCGCCGAAATTTTCGAGCTGGGAAACCTCGAGTTCGAGTGAGTGACATTTGGGGTAGCCCTTGGGCCCATGTTTACGTTGGATGCATTCACAGCTATCTGTGGCACCAAGCCGAAAACGCGACGGAGTACAATCAATTAACGTTTGGTTAGCCTTTGAGATTGTGGATGTCTTGCTGATTGTTGACATGGGAGATGCCAGGGGTAATGTTTTCTGAGCTTGCGGCCTCCCTCGACACACCGGAGCATCGTCTTGCGCTCTATGTTGCCCACGACACATCCGTCGTGCGTCTCGCGGCTGGTCTTGGAATATTTCCCTTACGCTGGCCCCGACTTGGGTCCGAGATCGTCATTGAGGTGAGCACTCGAAGACTGGCCACCGATAATCGGA
This sequence comes from Russula brevipes, assembly GCA_022496215.1. Taxonomy (NCBI): domain Eukaryota; kingdom Fungi; phylum Basidiomycota; class Agaricomycetes; order Russulales; family Russulaceae; genus Russula; species Russula brevipes. The sequence goes on along the minus strand of WTXF01000069.1, from coordinate 8,028 downwards.
CTGACATCATCAAGGTCTGGAATGATAAGCACCGGAAACGATTTGTCCGGGTGCTATATGACGGAGAAGTGATAAGTTCTCTCAGTTGGACGCCCCTTGACGACTTTATAAGTCTCTTGAAGAAACAAGTTCCGGACCACCTGTTCGAGAGGTGTACGGCTGTGTCGGGTAAAACTGAAGACATGAAGCTACTGGACGTTCCTTTCACTGTACAGTAGTCTAACTTGGCCTGTCGTTGGACAACGTTTTCGGCATCCCAAAGGGAGTTCCTATGGCTCGCATATATCTCAAAGAATAAACGATGTGGCCCACTCCTGGTTTCTATTTTAGCTCTGGGTGGCAGGGAATGCTATCTTTGGACATGTCATCGTCGTACGACGTATTCAATAGAATCAACGCGCCTACTGATCTGCTCAAGAATCGGCATTTCAATATCACTTCAATAATAAGCTTTCCAACCCAACTCTTGGTCCTTTGTCTGCCATTTTTGGTATTCACTGACTTTGGTCAACTTGATGCCTTGCGTCTCTTGCACTCAGACCGTCGTCGGTTGAATTCGGAAACGAGAAGGTGTCACTCGTTACAAGGCCTCGATGGGGGTGCTTCTACAGAACTCTACGACATCGTCCGCCATATATGGTTTTGGACCATGTTACTCGTTGGGGGTACTGTATCTGGTTCGGAGGCGCTCGCTGGGAGGCCGAGAAACCCGTCCATCGAGCATCAAACAAGATTAAGGTGGTCCTCATATTTCACGTAAGGCCCAGATGAAAGGAGCATGGACTCTCGGAAACGTGCAGTTTGTCTAGTCGTCGGTACGTAATATTGTTGTAATGCCCGTACAGGGTCCATTAGAACGCTTCGTGTGCCCCGTGCATATGCATACGTGCGAGCAGGCCAGCTCGACAGAGACAAGTTACAGACGTACACGACAATGGAACCTAGCGTGGTATGTGGGATCCGTGGAAGTGAAAGCGCTGAAGGACGTTCAGGTGAGAACGACGGCGAAGAACAGAGGGGAAGACGAAGAGGTGGAGAAGGAGCAGGAGAAGACGTCTTCAGGAGGACGACGCAGATGTGAGGTGAATTGGAGACAAAAGACATGCGTTGAAAATTCACGCCGAGAACCTTTTCGAGAACAACGGGTGCGGAGACGCTACTTCGTGATGGGTCCACAGGAAGTTTTATACGTGGACGCGCGCCGTAAGGTATATGAGCGATCGTCGGGGAATGAGGAACAGTAGAAAATATGGAGAAGGGCCTTAGGAATCGACATACTGCAGGATGCAGACATGATGTGTTTTCGTGAATGGTAGAGGCGCGGGCCATGAGGGATGCATGAGGGTGCGGGCTACACCATGCATAAGCCTTGAGGCCTTGAGGCTTCCGGGTAGCGAGTCGTGTCACAGGGAGCGAACACGAGATCGAATGGGCGGCCGCAAGGATGGGCAAGGTATGATGATCGGCTTGAACTCGTGTAATACAGCAGGCATTGATGACATGGGGGTCGAGAGGGATGGCACAGGACAATAGATAAGTCAAGAAACTCCTGGCCAAGGCCGAAGTTCGACCTGAGCGGTGCTCCGGTATCGGTCCAGAGAGACAACAAAAAAGACGAAACGGTGTATCATGAAGTAACGAAGGCGCTACTGTCCTGTCCTGCAATAACCAGTAAGTAGTCCCGTTCATGAAATGAACATTAACATTGAACATTGGATGCTTTTGGCTGCTTACATTTACCCTTAGCTTATCGCTTCCTCGAGGCCTCACAGGCCTCACTGGCAACGTCTCAACGTTCTCAACTTCGGCACTTAGGCGCTTAGGCGCTTAGGGGGTGGGCGCGGGCGGTTACATGCAAGTAGCGCTCAGACGTGTGAAAGTAGGCGCTACTTACCCCTGTGTTATTTCGAAATTTCTCGCCCTTATAACGGACGTAAGCCATAGTCCGGCCGCCGTGATCTGCGTTATGGCTTCCCTGATATCCCTGACAGCAGTGATTGATCTTGCCCTGCTTCTGACATTCCTGTTTGCTATCCAATCTTTCCGTGACCATCGAAAGCGGAAAGGGTTACCATATCCTCCGGGCCCGCGCCCTTTACCCGTGATTGGGAACTTGCTCGACATTCCGAGGGAGTTCTCCTGGCTCACGTATACTGAGCTCGCAAAGAAGCATGGTGTGTCTCACCTTCTTTCTTGAAAATCCGTCCTACACGGAACTTTTTCACAGGGGATGTCATGTCCTTTCACATTCCTGGGCAGGTCATCGTCATATTGGGTTCCACCAAGGCCACGAAAGATCTGCTCGAGAGGCGTGGCCATACCTTCTCTGATCGCCCGGTGATTCCAATCTTTGAGATGTATGATTATTATTTCGGCGATCCCTTTTTTGGCTGACCCGCCTCAGGATGGAAGTGCAATGGAGTTTATTGGTGGCGAGATTTGGCGACTCTTGGCGCCTGGGGCGCAAGATTGCAGAACGGGGCTTTCGGCCCGCGACTCTCGCGACGTACCATGGGATGCAACAGACGAAGGCTCGTGTCCTCGCCACACGGCTGTTGGAAAACCCGCAGGAGTGGATACCTCATCTTGAGCTGTGAGCTCATTTCATGTCCAAATTGCCTCTCTCAATCATTTTCCAGTTTCCAAGGCGAACAACTCCTAGCCATGACATACGGTTACGAGGTCAAAGGCCATAGTGACAAGATGTTGGATAGCGCTAGGAGCCTGTCCGATCTTGGGACCAGTGTCGTCCTACCTGGTGCCTCGTTGGTCAACGAGTTGCCTTTCCGTATGTCGTTTCTCTTACTGTATTTTGACGCCCTATCATTGAATCCCGTTTAGTACGACACATTCCTGAATGGTTACCGTGGTTCAGCTACAAGCCACTTGCCCGTATCGGCCGTGATTTGGGGGAAAAAGTCAAGAATGACACGATGCAATTCGTCAGGGAAAGCATCGTGAGCAGCAACCTGCGTGTCACATGATCAAGTGCTCACCCGACCTCGTTTAGCTCGACGGCACGGCACAGCAATCCCTTGCACACGACGGTCTTATAGAGGCCGAAACACTAAGCGGACCTGAACGTGAGGCACACGAGAAAGCGATTGCCGAAACTCTAGGGACCATGTATGGAGGTTAGTTTTCACTGTGTCGCGCAAATCACCTGGCTCATAAACGTATCCTATAGCTGGCACTGACAGCGTACGTCAGATGTGAGCGTAAAGGCTTCGACATACTGACGGGTTTCCCTCCGTTTCTCAGACCGTGGCATCCCTGATGACGTTGGTTCTCGCCGTTTTGCTTCAACCCGAGGTGCAGAGGAGGGCACAGGAAGAAATTGATTCTGTCACAAGGCGAGAACGTTTTCCGACCTTCGAGGATCGTCCAAAGCTACCGTTCGTCGGTGCCTTGTGCAAGGAAGTCTTGAGATGGAGGCCTGCTGCGCCCTTACGTGCGTTTCCATCGGTAATCCTGGCAATGGGGTAGCTACCCATATCCGTCATCCACAGATATACCCCACGCTTCCACGGAGGATTTCGTGTATGAAGGACTTTTCATACCGAAGGGTACGATTTATCGTCATACGGGACTTCTGAAACACTTTTTGATGCATGTCTGACTACCGTAGGAACTTGGTTGATCGGAAACATATGGTATGGCGTGTTCACACCGTCTTTATAGTAATTTCAATCATTTGCAGGGCAATCACACATGACCCCGATATATATCCAGAGCCCGATGCCTTCAAGCCCGAACGATTCCTTAATCCAGATGGGACGTTGCGTGACGATCCCACATTGTCATCAGTATTTGGTTTCGGCAAGCGTGTCTGTCCTGGGAGGTATTTTGTTGATGACACGTTGTTTATCGTTGCCTCAACTGTGCTCTCCGTTCTCAACATTGGAAAGGGACGTGGCTGCGAAGATGGGCAATTTGAGTATTCTTACATTAGTAGTCTTGTCAGGTGTGTCCCGCGTTGTCCTTCAACGGTGGCAAACTAATTTCTATGTCCTTATCTTATCCAGTCGTCCAAACCCGTTCCCGTGTTCGATCACTGCAAGGGATAAAAGGGCGGAAGAGCTTATCATCAGTACGGACAGCACAGCAGCTTGAATCACTTGGAAATTTCCGCTCTCCTACTAGGGGTGTATTAGCGTTGCTTGTGTGTGTGACAATAGGTGTACAGGGCTTATATCATGCTACTCCATTCGCCGTGGCCTGCTTCGAACGTTGGTGAGAACCTGTGGCGGCGCTGACAGCGATACGAACTGTCTTACCGGAGAACAACATATTAGAACTAACGCCTTAAGCGACACTCCTACTGGCTAGAGGACTTCTGGACTAACTCGCGAGTGCACTTAATCACGGGACATGAAGCTTGCATGAAGAGCGGGCGTTCATATTCTCGGAGGCTCATGCAACCGCCTGACGGCGATTTGTACTTCTTGGTAACGGCGGGCCTGTCCCTGAAAAAAAAACGGGACGCGGATGATGGGGGATGCTCTACGTTCTGTAAGGGACCCATCCTTCATCGAGCTTCATCCTTCGGAGAGAGGTTGCTTGCATTGTTCTTCACTTGGACAATTACGAAACCGACCTTGATATCGAGGTCAAGGCCGTCATACAAGTATGGGGGACACGGCATCAAAGCCACGGCAGCAACTTGCATCCAAAGTCGCCACGACGCACTCGATTTTCTGTTCGCCAGGATTTGACGATGTGATTGAAAGTGCATCATTCTTCCTTTACCAAACACCTCCCATAATTCGAAACCGTTGGAAAGACCTGCTGCCGTCACTTTGTCATTCCAAGGGTGCAGCGACCAGTTGGGGAGGAAACAGCTGTGGGATGAGAACTCGACCGCCGAAAAATAGTGGCACGCACTGTCTTTGTCCTCGTACAGGACACTCTCCCTGCGCGCACCACTCAAACTCACCACTTCGGTTCCTTGCGCTTTCACCACTGGGAACACACACCCAAACGCTCCCTTCACTAAACACTCAACAAATGAAATCGCCGGCGGCGTTCTCCACTCTGATGACGGATGACATAAGATTTCAACATGTGCCTGCCGCGGCAAATGCCACGTTGGACTGGTTTGTCATCGCGCGTACAGTATTGCAACATTGACCTGAACGACGGCCCCAGGAAAGTGTATTGTTCGATACGACTTCATTATTCTCAGTTTTCGACCCAGAGAAAAGGGAGGGACGATCGGGGTTTGCTTTCGGTCCATGAACTCAAAGCGCTGCCACGAGGTAATCTTCGCAGGTCTTTCTTGGAGGCCCGGACCAGATGATAGTCCCTCCAGTGGTTCGAAGTCGGACGACAAACGTTTGCTGGCTCTGGTTACTGACGGATGCTCGAATGATAACCGCGGTTGTTATCGAAAGCCGGATTGGACAAGACAGCGACAAAATGTCTCGGTTCGCACTTCGCAGCTCTCAGGCTCCGGCCACAAATATGAAGTCCTGGCTTGGGCTTCACGAACTCGGAGGGTACGGTATGCGAAATCACTTTCGTCCAGTGATATGTACAGACCAGCATTTCCTAGCGTCTGTGAAAATCTTGCAGGACCTATTTGTGTGAAACGACCCATGCGTGTCCATACGCGATAGCTTATGGAACTAGCGCGACAAGCAAAAGATCTGGTCGCTAAACCCGACACGCTCTGACGTGGCAAGTATCATAGCAAAACGAGCAATTCCGTGGGTCCACTGGCACGGAAGTGGTGACCAAAATTCAGAGTAGCGAAGGGCAGGGACAGGGGAGCTGGCACTCTGGCACGTTGACCTTTTATTTGAACCCGCACATCCAGGCATCACGGAGTCATTATCATCACCTTTTTGTTTCAGATATTGTTACACATACGCCCGCGGCTTACAATATTAATGTCCGAGTCTTGGACTTAGCGTTAGTGCATCTCTAACCCGCCCTTGTCAACTCGCTGCTATTGATACACGGTTTCGCCAGCGGGTCGCGATTGTCAACTCTGCAAGATTCCTGGGCGAGACCAATACTTCGGCGGACAACAGGTTACCTCCAAAATTACCACGGTGTTGACCTTATGACAAGGGTCACTTGCTTTACCTGATATGAGCGCATCAATCGAGTCAAGAACCGTGGAGAACAATTATGAGATCTATGCTGAGGACTGAGGCGTACTGACGGCTGTTCCCCGCGATCCCCAAGGTGCTGGCGTTGTTGCTAAATTACGGCCAAAAGAGATATTTTCTCGGTCTCAGGCCCAGCCTGGCATGATGGGACATGTGGACAAGTGCAAATAATTCCGCAAGAGTGCGTGGAGTGTGCACATAAACAGGGCGCATAGATGGGTCTAGGCATCGCAATCACCCGGTCGCAAAATCTTGTCTGACTTCTCAACGGAGATCGAGGCCGATGAGGACTTATCCTATATGAGGGCGGGTACAGAGGTAACACCGTCCGTGCACGCGGATCTCATGTCGCGCGAGAACTGAATACGACAAATGCTACCGGGTACCGAAGTCCAGAAGGGACGTAAGTTATGTAAACAGATGGCGCATAATATCGATCATCGGCGAATTGCTGTCCCTACTGTACAAGGAGTTACTGTATTTGCCGAATGTGAGCCATGGCATGGAACGACCGGACCAGCGAAACTGATTGATTATCGATTATCGCCTATGGACTCACCCCAATTTCTAAGTTGCGGTCTTCTCACTTCTCACATCACATTGACTAATTATTAATTATTACTTACGCTTCCACCCGACCAGTTTCTACGCGATGCACCAGCTATGGAGGCTACATGCTTCGAACTCTGGTCTCTCCGCCAATCAATGTCACATCTAGCGAAGACTTATAAAGGTGATCTGAACAACCAGCCCTATGTGGTACTTACAGTACCTCCCGTCTCGATCCATCCCACTTTAACTCTGGTTGTGGTCATGACTTTCCTTATGTCAACTGTTGATCTTCTTGTCCTTGTGTTGGCTCTTGCCACGTTCATGGCTATTCGTGACTATCAAAAGAGGGGGGGACTTCCGTACCCTCCTGGACCCCGACCGCTTCCTTTAATCGGTAATCTTCTCGATATCCCAAGAGAGTTCTCTTGGCTCTGGTACCTTCAGCTCTCAAAGAAATACGGTATGGATTATTTTCTGGTAAGGCTACTCGTACTCTTGACAGAGGGTATGTCAGGGGACATCATGTCTTTCCACGTCTTTGGCCAAGTCATTGTCGTATTGAATTCCGTCGAGATGACCAAAGACCTGCTTGAAAAACGTGGTGATATCTACTCCGATCGTCCTGTTATTCCGATCTACGAAATGTCTGTGTTCTTGATTCCTCCATTCTTGAGTGATAATTAATATGGGTCAGGATGAGCTGGGAATGGGTCATGCCATTTGCAAGATATGCCGGGTCCTGGCGTCAGGCACGCAAGCTGCTTGACCGGCCAGGAGCGATAGCGGCATATCACCCTACGCAACAAATGAAGGCACGCCTTTTTCTCGCCGATCTGTTGACAAGCCCGAATGAGTGGGAGAGTCACCTTGAACAGTTCGTGGCTCTGACATTCACCATTGTATTGCTATCTTTCCCTGAGCACCTTCCTAATGGTCCAGTTTGTCGGGAGAGCTAATCTTGGCTATGGGGTACGGTTACGAAGTTCAAGGGCGGAATGATCGGGTGGTCAATGTTGCCAGAAAAATGGCACAGCTTGCGGCCGAAACAGCCCTCCCAGGTGCCGTCCTTGTGAACTACCTTCCTTTCTGTGAGAGACCTCTTTCACACGCGACACAATCGGTCCATGACGATTCCCTTTAGTGCAATACATTCCTGAATGGCTCTCGTGGATAAGTTATCAACCACTTGTCCGTTATGGCTACGAAATGGGGAAGGAGGTCTTGCATGGGCCGATAGGATTCGTCCGAGAAAGCATAGTAGGGAAAGAATCATTGAGTGCTTAATGATGTTTGGGGGTTACACTTCTTTAGCTTAACGGCACTGCTAAACCATCATTGGCTCTCGATAACTTGCAGAAGG